>WNWK01020432.1:0-35864 GCA_009830355.1 Cherax destructor | reverse complement strand
AACCTCGGCCATTGTTTAAAATGACGTTGCCACTAAACTCGCAGGCACACACACAAACCAAGGCGGGCGTGGAATCTCTGTAATTGGGAGTGCCTGAAGAAGTGTGCTGAAGGGCATTGTTTGGAAGAGTTGCCTGAAAGTGTGCTGAAGGGTGTATGGGAGTGCCTGAAGAAGTGTGCTGAAGGGTGTTGAATTGGGAGTGCCTGAAGAAGTGTGCTGAAGGGTGTAATTGGGAGTGCCTGAAGAAGTGTGCTGAAGGGTGTAATTGGGAGTGCCTGAAGAAGTGTGCTGAAGGGTGTAATTGGGAGTGCCTGAAGAAGTGTGCTGAAGGGTGTGGAGTGCTGAAGAAGTTGCTGAGTGTAATTGGAGTGCCAGAATGTGCTGAAGAGGGAGTGAGTGCCTGAAGAGGTGTGAAGGTGTAATTGGGAGTGCCTGAAGAAGTGTGCTGAAGGGTGTAATTGGGAGTGCCTGAAGAAGTGTGCTGAAGGGTGTAATTGGGGATACTTGTAGAAAATCCTGGTTGAAGGGCACAACTGGGTATGCTTGCTGAACTAGCCGGTTGAAGGGTATAACTAGGAATATTTGTAGGTGTGGGTTAATAGGTATAATTGGGAATGATTGAAGAGGATGGAGCTTAAGAGGTATATCCTGGAGTGCTAGCTGAAGGTGCAGGTTTAATGTTCTAATAAGTACTATTTACCTTACAGGTAAGTGAGAAGTGACAGCTATTATGGGATAGTTGGCCCACCATTAGTAAGGTAAAGTCCCACTTTATATCAGTTGTCTCTGAAATCGCTTACCACTGTTAACTAGTGTCTCTTTTAGCATGTATCACATCTATGAATATTCGTAATGCGGATTAAAAGGAATAGTTGCATATCTATACATAACAGTACCGCATATTCCTTCAATTGTTATGGCCAGGTCACAGACGGGGCCGCGGGGCGTTGACCCTTCCAAACCCTCTCTAGGTATACTCCTGGTTTACTCCAGGTATAATATGAGTTAGTTCATGCGAAAATAACTTGAGCTTCGTTTTGATAGTTTTTGGTATCTGTGATTTATTATAAATGACAGATCAAGCTTCGTAAAAGTCAGCGTTGGTAACTGAAAGCTGAAGCTTAGAGAGTCGTAAAGCTTTACGGGAATTTCACTTCTGTTATTGCAGTATTTAAATGGGTTCATCTCTAGATGAACCCATACATGCAAGTATACATATACACATGAATACATTGACATGTATATGCAATAATCGTCAACGAGCGACAAAATATTGCAATGTTGCAGTAATATAGAAAGAAATCCAGGCAGATTCAGGGGAACGACTCTCTCCAGAATCCTTCTCTATTTCCGCAACATTGCAAACTCCTGTGTTGATTGCAACAAGAAAGGCCTCTGTTATCACACGTACAAGCATACATGCGCATACATATGCACACACATGCACTCGTTTATACATGTACACACATGCACTCGTTTATACATATACACACATGCACAGATATGCTGTGTATAAATAAACCGTCCTTAATAGTAAACGCT
Source organism: Cherax destructor (assembly GCA_009830355.1). Taxonomy (NCBI): domain Eukaryota; kingdom Metazoa; phylum Arthropoda; class Malacostraca; order Decapoda; family Parastacidae; genus Cherax; species Cherax destructor. The sequence goes on along the minus strand of WNWK01020432.1, from coordinate 34,322 downwards.
GATATTTCTTGTGCCTTCGGTGTGAGAGGAACTTGATAATATCCTCGCAATAAATCGAGACGACTTACAAAGGTATCGCCGGACACAGCGTCTATTAAGTCATCGATGCGGGGAGAGGATATCAGTCAGGTATTGTAACGGCATTTACCTTACGGTAGTCAGTGCACATGCGATAGCTTCCGTCTGGCTTAGCAACCAAGATATATGGCGAAGCCCATGGACTCTTACTACGTTCCTCCCTCAATATTTGGTGTTTCTCAGGACTGACTCTGTAGGGGGATTGCTTGATAGGCTGGGAGTCTACGACCTCCACTTCGTGGCACCCAAGGGTACATGTTTTTGGTTCATCGCCAAATAGGGTTATGTACTTTAATATGAGGTCTTTAACCTCCTTACTCTTTTCTGAATCAAGGTTTATGAAAAGGTAAAGATTTTGTAAGGTTTCGGAATTCTTAATGCGAATTTCTCCTCATTTTGTGGCGTCAGGTAAAGGATATCCAAGGTTGCAGACGATGTTGAAATTGGTGTTGTTGGTAGAGGCTTCGAGTGGTAAGGTTTCAGTTGGTTAATATGGTAAACTCTGATTTCCGTTTGCCTGGTATACATACTAGATAGTTTACATCATTTTCCTTGTTTACCTCTTCATATGGACCTTGATAACGCGAAACATCGCTCGGTGCTCATATAACCGTTTCATCTTTGTTTGAGCAACGCTTAAATTTTCAGCTGCTAATTTTCCGGCGAAATATAAACGCTCTTGCATCACTGGAGGAGAAGCTTTTATAGAAGGCTCAGTGGTGCCCGTCCATGCGTCTCTTAAGACGGCCAGAGGACTTCACACCCGATGACCGTAAATTAGCTCGAATGGAGTGAAGCCAGTGCTTTCTTGTTTGTTTTCTCTTAGATCAAATAACAAAATGGAATACCTTCATCCCTGTCTTTTGAGAATTGTTCACAATAGGCCCTTAACATGGACTTTAGGGTCTGGTGGAAACGCTCAAGAGCGCCCTGAGATTGTGGATGATAGCTCGTGGATACCACTGATTCTACCCTCAGGGGGATAAGGCTTCTCTAAAAGCTTCAGAGGTAAAGTTCGTTCCCAGATCCGACTGAATTTCTCGTGGGATTCCCACCTGAACAAAAACTTAAACAGTGATCGAACTATTACGCGAACGTTGGTCTTCCTGACCGGGATAGTCTCCGGATACCTGGTGGCGGCGTCCACGATGGTGAAGAGGTATTGGTTTCCCTGCTTGGTCTTAGGCAGGGGGCTCCCCACGGAATGTGGGGTGCCAGGGGAGGTGTATAGACTGGTTTGCTGGCCACCTGGCAAACATGGCATTCTTTCACATAATTCATAACTCTTTCCCTAACTCTTGGCCAATTGTTTTAAGGTTTTTCCCAAGGTCTTTCGGGTGCCCTAATGGGCTGTTATGCGAAAAATCAAGGGTTAGGTCCCGGAAAGAAGTAGGTAATACCACCAGGGTTTTGCTGGTAGCGGTCCCTTCATTAGAATGCCATCACTGTCATAATAAAAACAGTTCTCCAGAGGCTGGAGTGAGAAGAACCGTGGCTACTGTTGAGGTGGACACTTTTGAATTATAAATAACAATAATAATAATAATAATAATCAAATTGTTATTTGCGACCACTGTCAGCCTCAGAGTTATCTCTGAGTTACCAGACCTTGCCACGTGGAGGCCAGTGGTTCGTCTTTAAGGTCCACCCCCCTTCCCCACTGCCTTCCCCAGGTTCATGTGTCCAGGAATCCATCCGTGGGCCCCCGGATGTCTCCCCTTCCTCACTTCCCCAAGGTCCACCAACCTGTATTCTTGCCTTCCCCGGGTTCATGTGTCCAGGAATCCATCCGTTCGCTCCCGGATATCTCCCCTTCCCCACGTCCCCAAGGTCAGCCTCAAAAAACCCTGTATTATCTGATCCCCGTTCATGTTCCAGGAAATCCATCCGTTCCCCCGGAGTCCCCTTCCCCACTTCCCAAGGTCACCTCAGGACATCAAGGCCTTCCCCAGTTCATGTATCCAGGAATCCATCCGTTCCCCGATGTCTCCCTTCCCCACTTACCTAAGGTCAGCGGTGCCTTCCCCGGATCAGTGTCTTCAGGTCCACTTGTCACCTAAGTGGACTCCCTTCCCACTTCAGAGTCAGCGTTGCCACCCCAGTGACCTTGCTGGGTGGAGACTGCAGTCTTGTCTAGCTGGTCTAGGGTAGAGACTGTCCAGGTGGGTGGAATTACTGGAGGTGACACACAGAAAACTGCGTCCAGTAATTCCACCCACCAAGACAGCCACGACCGTACACCAGCTAGACGAGACCAAGCTGCCACACAGCTCACCCACCCAGGAGAAGCTAATTAAGAATAATTTTGGAAATCCTTTTATATTACACCATGAATTTATACTCAGTACTAGTTTTGTTTTGCTTATTTAGCAGTTTAAAAGTATTTGAGTGTTTTACTTGATGTAGATGATTGTCCAAGTGTTGAAGAACTTGTCCACCTTCATCAAAACTGTATTGAATATTACACTGGTTTTATTTTTATTTATTTATTCATCTTTAGCATATGACACTCAGACTAACAAGAACACAAACACACACATATACAAGTATTTTCACATACATTTATACATTTCAACACACGCACCTTACGCATACACCATTACACATACACTTGCATACATAAAAACACACACACAATCCCAGGTATTACAAATACACACATATATAAACAACAATGTACACAATTCTCTCCTCTCACATGTATGAGGTCACACATACACACGCACACACATCTCACTCCGAACACCTGCCATGAACACTCATGGACACATACATGTGTACACATTCTCATACACACATGTACTCGCCCACATGGTGGTTAAAATTAAACAATTTAGTAGAGGCAATGTTGGGAAAATAAGGAAATATTTATATTCTTCAATATTCAGAATATATAAGACAAAGAATGTTGGTTTACAGTATTTTGACGACATTCTTTGTGACACTTGTGAATATATAAAGATGTGACACGTTTGTGACACTTGTGGAGGACTGTGTCATGTGTACATGTTATTATGTATGAATGAATGCAATGCTTACGTGTTATTGCGTATAGGAGTCATGTGTACATGTGTGTTGATGAATGTCATGTGTACATGTTATGTATGAATGCTTATAACGTGTATGAGGGTCACGTGTACATGTTAGTGTGTATGGGTGAGTATCATGTGTACGTATTATTGTGTATGGGTGAGTATCATGTGTACGTATTATTGTGTATGGGTGAGTATCATGTGTACGTATTATTGTGTATGGCTGAGTGAAATTTTGAGGTATTGATGTGTATGGCTGAGTGTCAAATACAAATCTCTAAATCTCCTCCATAAAAACTGTAACAAATTTATAATAATTTGTTTCTGGTGTTTCGTAATTAATTTGAAGGTCGCAAATGCATGCACATATATACACACATGCTCACACATGTATGTATATTTATCCAAAGATCACAGTAAACAGGTGATATTACAATATGCAGAACAGCCACTCTCAAAAAATAGTGAAATTCCAAGAGATTTGTAATTTCTTACATTATGAGTTCTTAGAATTTCGCTATTTTTCACAGTGGTTCTGCATAATGTGTGTCTGTTTATATATATATATATATATATATATATATTATCGTCTTTTGATCAAAGTACAGTGACATCACACGTCTTTAAGACCTCAGGTGACATCACACATTATTGAGTAAATATTTACCGTCTTGTATATTATAACTTAATTCAACACTATAGCTGTCAAAACAATAAATTAAATACATTTGTAACTCTACTAACATCTCTCATATACCTTTTCCACACCTATAAATGCACCCAAGTGCGGCTTTCCTTTATATAAGTGTTGTTGACTTGTGTATTTCAGTGTTTACACTTGATCAGCTGATTCCCTTCCCTTTCTGAAGTGACAATCTTCTTTGTTATCCATATTGTGTTTACCATCACATCAACAATCATAATTCTGACATACACTTTACCTGGTATGGTCAACAGTCTTATTACATTATAATTATTACATTTAAAGTTTTTTTTACCCTTTTCTGCTTTTATAAACATTATGAACAAAATCATTAACTACTCTAGTACTTTCTTGCAACTGCCTCACAAAGTTCAATCTTAATCCATTCTGAGTTTCCCAGTTTTAACCTTCTTATTGCCTCATTACTTTCATACTGACTGGCTAACTGTGCTGACAGTAGAGTCAGCCAGGCTGACAGTAGAGTCAGCCAGGCTGACAGTAGAGTCAGCCAGGCTGACAGTAGAGTCAGCCAGGCTGACAGTAGAGTCAGCCAGGCTGACAGTAGAGTCAGCCAGGCTGACAGTAGAGTCAGCCAGGCTGACAGTAGAGTCAGCCAGGCTGACAGTAGAGTCAGCCAGGCTGACAGTAGAGTCAGCCAGGCTGACAGTAGAGTCAGCCAGGCTGACAGTAGAGTCAGCCAGGCTGACAGTAGAGTCAGCCAGGCTGACAGTAGAGTCAGCCAGGCTGACAGTAGAGTCAGCCAGGCTGACAGTAGAGTCAGCCAGGCTGACAGTAGAGTCAGCCAGGCTGACAGTAGAGTCAGCCAGGCTGACAGTAGAGTCAGCCAGGCTGACAGTAGAGTCAGCCAGGCTGACAGTAGAGTCAGCCAGGCTGACAGTAGAGTCAGCCAGGCTGACAGTAGAGTCAGCCAGGCTGACGTAGAGTCAGCCAGGCTGACAGTAGAGTCAGCCAGGCTGACAGTAGAGTCAGCCAGGCTGACAGTAGAGTCAGCCAGGCTGACAGTAGAGTCAGCCAGGCTGACAGTAGAGTCAGCCAGGCTGACAGTAGAGTCAGCCAGGCTGACAGTAGAGTCAGCCAGGCTGACAGTAGAGTCACCAGGCTGACAGACAGCCAGGCTGACAGTAGAGTCAGCCAGGCTGACAGTAGAGTCAGCCAGGCTGACAGTAGAGTCAGCCAGGCTGACAGTAGAGTCAGCCAGGCTGACAGTAGAGTCAGCCAGGCTGACAGTAGAGTCAGCCAGGCTGACAGTAGAGTCAGCCAGGCTGACAGCAGAGTCAGCCAGGCTGACAGCAGAGTCAGCCAGGCTGACAGCAGAGTCAGCCAGGCTGAGTACCACAGAACTGTCCTCTTCTTTATTGTGAATTATTATGTAGACAATACAAGATTTCTGCTATATTTACTTTTCAATTTGGTCTACACATCACTGCAAACACCATGCTACGAACACATATATACATACATGTGTACACTTTCTCATAGGCCTATCTGCCTCTCCCACACCATTGTTTAATTAAATTTATTATTGTATAAATTGTGTAAGAGAATTTAGAAAATTCTTGATTATATAATTTAAATTCTCTTATGAAAGTGCAAAGAAGGTTACAATATTTTGATGAAATAATTTGAGACTTGTGGTTAAGACAAAGATATTCTTTTAAAACACTTTAATTAGAATTAATTATTTAATAAGTCTCTCAGTTTTCACATGTACACTTCTCTCACCTCTTCATTAATGACGTAAAAACATTCACCATCACAGATGCTAAACAAAAACTCTCGGTGTTGATAATAAAAACTGTCAACTTGGATGATTCGATCTGTTGACAATAAGAATTTTGGTGGTGGCTGCCACAACCTGGCCAGTACCACTGTGTGTTACTGTCTCCCATACTGTTATGTACTGTGATGTGGCAGCCACAACCTGGCCAGTACCACTGTGTGTTACTGTGCCCCATACTGTTATGTACTGTGATGTGGCAGCCACAACCTGGCCAGTACCACTGTGTGTTACTGTGCCCCATACTGTTATGTACTGTGCTGTGGCAGCCACAACCTGGCCAGTGCCACTGTGTGTTACTGTGCCCCATACTGTTATGTACTGTGATGTGGCAGCCACAACCTGGCCAGTACCACTGTGTGTTACTGTGCCCCATACTGTTATGTACTGTGATGTGGCAGCAACAACCTGGCCAGTACCACTGTGTGTTACTGTGTCCCATACTGTTATGTACTGTGATGTGGCTGCCACAACCTTGCCAGTACCACTGTGTGTTACTGTGTCCCATACTGTTATGTACTGTGATGTGTGAATGTTAACATATCACTGATAGTGGTATGTTAACATTCTGCAACATAGTGCACCACAACACTGAATGTCGAAGGTATATTGCACAAACCTGGTAAGTAATGAGACACAGTTGTAGAAATGAACTATTGAATGAAGAAGTTTGTTTCACAGGTGAAAGTTCCTCTCTGGTGTTGTTTTTTCACCACCATCGTTGTGTTGTGATGTGTATAAAGTCTGTCTGCTACACCACAGTTAATAACACTGTATGTAACCTGTTTGGTAAATACCTGATAGAAGCCTTATTGGCAGGATTATTTTCTTAGGATTCTGTTGGTAGGATTCAAGTGTTTAAGACTGGACGCTATTGGTAGAATACTACTGGAAGGATTGTTACCAGAAGACTGTTGGTAGAAGACCTCTGGTAGGTTTCTGCTGGAATTAGAGTGCTGGCAGGACTGTGTTGGTAAAAGACCTTAGTTGTAGCGGTTAGTGTGTTACGTATAAGATGAATCAAGTCAGCTGGTATTATACGTCAGTGTGATCGTGGTGTCTCCACCCAGACTATCCTTTCACCGACTTTTTATCAGTTCCTTCCTGGTGGGAAATAGAATTTTGTCTTTCTGTCACATCGCAGATATAATCGGTGCAGATGCTTCCTCTAGTAACTAATGATGGACGATTTATGTGAGCGAACACAGTAGAGAGTGACCATTGTCATTCCATGGCTGTGTCCTCTGTCGTCCCCAGACAATACTTGACGAATAGAAATCTCACAAACTTTAGATACAACAACTAATACATTCCAAGAAGTAAGGAATGGCACCAAGCTCAGCTTGACACCAACTGCTAATGAAATGGTGCCCAATTAAAAATTCGCTGTGCTGGACAAACTAGAGTTGGGAGGCAGTGATATTGTTACACAGAGAAAACCAGAATTAAACAACGGGGAAAAAAAAATATTATTTACTTAAAATTAAGAGACGCAGAACTATATGATTTGCAGGAATAATTGATGTTATTTGATGTTGGGATATGTGAGGTCACGTTTAGGAACAAATAATAGTGAGAGGAAGGTCAGACAGACTTTATACACATCACAACACAACGTATGGTGGTGAATAAAGACATAACAGCAGAGATGAACTTTCACCTGTGTAACAAACTTCTTCAGTCAATAGTTCTCTTCTACAATTGTCTTTTTTCAATTTTTGCCAGTTTTGTGCAATATATCTCTGCAACATAGTGCACCACAACATTCAGTGTGTAATATATGTTAACATTCATACATCACAGTATATGGCATCCTACCAGTATGTTACATTTTATTCGGCGTATGTCACACTCCCATATAGGCTGCCTCCCAACCTGCGAACCGGGTGCTAAGGGTTTAACGATCATTAGGGTATCCATACAGTGTCTGCACTCTGAAGGAGGGGTGTTAATGTTGCAGTTTTATAACTGTAGTGTAACCATGCCTCTGGCAAGACAGTGATGGAGTGAATGATGATTAAAGTTTTTCTTTTTCGGGCCACCCTGCCTTGGTGGGAAACGGCCGATGTGTTAATAATAATAATAGGGTATCCGTCCTTAAATCAGTACCTTGGTTCATTGGCCAATCACAGACAGGCTGAAGCAACGTGGTTCACTTGTACCAAGCAAATTGACAGACTTGTCTGAGCTGCTGGTTGAGTACGGTGCACTCTATCTGGCTTCTGCTGTTGTCACCGTGTGGTACACGTACTATTCTTCCTCTGTACATAGTGCACATACGTGTACATACTTGTTTATATCTGGCAAGTTATATCTGATGATGGAAAATAAAAGTCATATATTACTGTTGAGTTTTGCTTGCTCCACTTTGAATCCCGTTACTAGCAGGTCGCAGGCCATACTATACCTGGAGTATACATGGAGAGGGTTTCGGGGGTCAGCGCCCCCGCGGCCCGGTCTGAGACAAGGCTAAGTGATAGATCAGGGTCTGATCAACCAGGCAGTTACTGCTGTGTTCGTAATAGAGTACATAACAATATCGGAGACATTAACACAGTGGTACTGGCCAGGTTGTGGCAGCCACATCACAGTACATACCAGTATGGGACACAGTAGCACACAGTCGTACTGGCCAGGTTGTGGCAGCCACATCACAGTACATACCAGTATGGGACACAGTAACACACAGTCGTACTGGCCAGGTTGTTACAGCCACCACCAACACACAGTGGTACTGGCCAGGTTGTGGCAGCCACCACCAACACACAGTGGTACTGGCCAGGTTGTGGCAGCCACCACCAACACACAGTGGTACTGGCCAGGTTGTGGCAGCCACCACCAACACAGTGGTACTGGCCAGGTTGTGGCAGCCACCACCAACACACAGTGGTACTGGCCAGGTTGTGGCAGCCACCACCAACACACAGTGGTACTGGCCAGGTTGTGGCAGCCACCACAAAACACAGTGGTACTGGCCAGGTTGTGGCAGCCACCACCAACACACAGTGGTACTGGCCAGGTTGTGGCAGCCACCACCAACACACAGTCGTACTGGCCAGGTTGTGGCAGCCACCACCAACACACAATCGTACTGGCCAGGTCGTGGCAGCCACCATTAACACACAGTCGTACTGGCCAGGTTGTGGCAGCCACCACCAACACACAGTCGTACTGGCCAAGTTGTGGCAGCCACCACCAACACACAGTCGTACTGGCCAGGTTGTGGTAGCCACCACCAACACACAGTCGTACTGGCCAGGTCGTGGACGCCACCACCAACACACAGTCGTACTGGCCAGGTTGTGGCAGCCACCACCAACACACAGTCGTACTGACCAGGTCGTGGCAGCCACCACTAACACACTCGTACTGGCTAGGTTGTGGCAGCCACCACCAACACACAGTCGTACTGGCCAAGTTGTGGCAGCCACCACCAACACACAGTCGTACTGGCCAGGTTGTGGCAGCCACCACCAACACACAGTGGTACTGGCCAGGTTGTGGCACCCACCACCAGCACACAGTGGTACTGGCCAGGTTGTGGCAGCCACCACCAACACAGTGGTACTGGCCAGGTTGTGGCAGCCACCACCAACACACAGTGGTACTGGCCAGGTTGTGGCAGCCACCACCAACACACAGTCGTACTTGCCAGGTTGTGGCAGCCACCACCAACACACAGTGGTACTGGCCAGGTTGTGGCAGCCACCACCAACACACAGTGGTACTGGCCAGGTTGTGGCAGCCACCACCAACACACAGTGGTACTGGCCAGGTTGTGGCAGCCACCACCAACACACAGTCGTACTGGCCAGGTTGTGGCAGCCACCACCAACACACAGTGGTACTGGCCAGGTTGTTGCAGCCACCACTAACACACAGTGGTACTGGCCAGGTTGTGGCAGCCACCACCAACACACAGTGGTACTGGCCAGGTTGTGGCAGCCACCACCAACATACAGTCGTACTGGCCAGGTTGTGGCAGCCACCACCAACACACAGTGGTACTGGCCAGGTTGTGGCAGCCACCACCAACACACAGTGGTACTGGCCAGGTTGTGACAGCCACCACCAACACACAGTCGTACTAGCCAGGTTGTGGCAGCCACCACCAACACACAGTCGTACTGGCCAGGTTGTGGCAGCCACCACCAACACACAGTCGTACTGGCCAGGTTGTGGCAGCCACCACCAACACACAGTCGTACTGGCCAGGTTGTGGCAGCCACCACCAACACACAGTCGTACTGGCCAGGTTGTGGCAGCCACCACCAACACACAGTCGTACTGGCCAGGTTGTGGAAGCCACCACCAACACACAGTTGTACTGACCAGGTTGTGGCAGCCACCACCAACACACAGTCGTACTAGCCAGGTTGTGGCAGCCACCACTAACACACAGTCGTACTGACCAGGTTGTGGCAGCCACCACCAACACACAGTCGTACTGGCCAGGTTGTGGCAGCCACCACTAACACTCAGTCGTACTGGCCAGGTCGTGGCAGCCACCACCAACACACAGTCGTGCTGGCCAGGTTGTGGCAGCCACCACCAACACACAGTCGTACTGGCCAGGTTGTGGCAGCCACCACCAAAATTCTCATTATAAAGAGATCTAATCATTCAATTTGATAAGTTTTATTTTCATCACAGAGTTTTTTTTTTTTGCATCTGTTGTTTGAATGTTTTTTATGTCATAACTGAAGAAGTGAGAGAAGTGTATATGTGAAAACTGAAGGAATTATTTAATAATTAATTCTAATTAAACTAAATGTTTATTAAGATGATTTATAAAAATATCTTCTTCGTCTTAACCACAAGTCTCTCAAGTTAGTCACTTCTTCACATATTTACATCTTTTCCCAAAATATTTCATCAAAATATTGTAACCCTCATTCCATTTTCTTAAGAAAATTTAAATTATGTGATCAAGAATTTTCTTAATTTCCTTACACTATTTATATAGTATTAATTAATTTAAACAATGGTATGGGAGAGTGCAGATATGCTTATGAGAACGTGTACACATGTATGTACACATGCATGCATGTATGTATATATGTGTGTTCTAGGGAGGGTGTTTGTAGTGATGTGTATGTGTAGATGAAAGTGTAAAGTAAACATCAGAAAAAAACTTGTGTGCTCTACATAATAATTCACAATGAAGAGGAGCACAGTTTTGTGGTACAGCTCTCAGCCTGGCTGACAGTGCTGTCAGCCTGGCTGACTCTGCTGTCAGCCTGGCTGACTCTGCTGTCAGCCTGGTTGACTCTGCTGTCAGCCTGACTGAGTCTGCTGTCAGCAGAGTTAGCCAATCAGTTTGAAAGAAATGAGGCAATAAGAAGATTAAAAATGAATTTTTTTTAACTGATTAAGATTAAAGTGTGTGACGCAGTTGGAATAAAGTACTGAAATACTTAAATATTTTGTTCACAATGTTTATAAAAGAAGAAAAATTGAAAAAACTTTAAAGAATATAATAATTATAATGGAATAAGCCTGTTGACCATACCAGGTAAAGTGTATATCAGAATTAATATCGCTGAAGTGATGGGAAAGACAAAATATGCATAACAACAAAGATTGTGAATTCAGAAAGGGAAATTAATATGCGAATCATCTGTAAACACTAAAATACATAAGTGAAGAACACTTATATAAATTAAAGCAACACTTAGGTGGATTTATAGGTTAGGGAAATATATATGAAAGATGTTACTAGAGTTATAAATATATTTAATCTAAGAAAATGTTTTGATAGCTATAGTGTTGTATTAAGTTATAATATGCAAGAAAGACGGTAAAGATTTACCAGAAAACTGGGTCTTAGATAATGTTGTGTGATGTCACCTGTGCTTTTAAAGACGTGTGATGTCACTGTACTTTGGTTAGAAGACAATATATACCAGGTGCCACTGTAAACAGAGCGTTATACACATACATACATTATAATATATATATATATATATATATATATATATATATATATATATATATATATATATATATATATATATATATATATATATATATATATATATATATATATATATATATATATACATGTGCCTGCATGTATGTATATATTAGACCTTGAAATTCATTTAGGAAACACCAGAAATAGAGATTATTATAAATTTGTTACAGTTGTCATGGAGGAGATTTAGAGATTCGCATTTGACACTCATTCAAACACAATAACATGTACACATGACATTCATCAACACACAATAAAACTTACATATGACACCCATACACAATAACAGGTAAGCATTACATTCAAACATACATAATAACACGTTACACATGACACACAGTCCTCCACTAGTGTCTCAAACGTGTCCATCTTTATATATTTACATATTTCACAAAGAATGTCGCTCACAAAAACTTTTAAACTGTTAAATAAGTAAAAAAAACTTGTACTCAGTATAAATTCATAGCGTAACATAAAAGGAATTCCAATTTTTTTCTTAATTAGCCTCTCCTGGGTGGGTGAGGTGTGTGGCAGGTTGGTCTGGTCTAGCTGGTGTACGGTCGTGGCTGTCTTGGTGGGTGTAATTACTGGACGCAGTTTTCTGTGTGTCCCCTCCAGTAATTCCACCCACCTGGGCAGTCTCTACCGTAGACCAGCTAGACAAGACCAAGTTTCCACCCAGCAAGGTCACTGGGGGTGGCAACCGCTGACTCTGGGGAAGTGGGGAAGGGAGTCCACCTGAGGTGACACAAGTGGACTCCTGGAGACACTGATCCGGGGAAGGCACCGCCGACCTTAGGTAAGTGGGGAAGGGGAGACATCCGGGAGCGAACGGATGGATTCCTGGATACATGAACTTGGGGAAGGTTGTTGTTGAGGCTGACCTTAGGTAAGTGGGGAAGGGAAGACATCCGGGAGCGAACGGATGGATTCCTGGATACATGAACCTGGGAAAGGCATGAATACCAGTAGTTGAGGCTGACCTTGGGTAAGTGAGAAAGGGGAGACATCCGGCGGTAGACGGATGGATTCCCGGATACATGAACCTGGGGAAGGCAAGAATACCGCTGACTCTGGGGAAGTGGGGAAGGGAGTCCACCTGAGGTGACACAAGTGGACTTCTGTAGACACTGATCCGGGGAAGGCACCGCTGACCTAAGGGAAGTGAGGAAGAGGAGACATCCGGGGGCCCACGGATGGATTCCTGGACACATGAACCTGGGGAAGGAGAGGGGGGGTGGACCTTAAAGACGAACCACTGGCCTCCACGTGGCAAGGTCTGGTAACTCAGAGATAACTTTGAGGCTGACAGTGGTCGCAAATAATAATTAGTGATTTCTTAATGCTGTAAGTGGACTGCAGGTCTTTTATTACACATTCTCTCTCTCTCATACACACACAGGAGCTGTCTCGGGGCCAGGAGCTGTGAATCGACCCCTGGCCAAGTGTCTTTCGACAAGACCCTCTTTGACAACTAGTAACTAACACACACATACACGTGCACACAATCCTGCATTAAACATTCGCACACATTCCTCATTTCAAACAGAATGTAACATACACTCATGCACGTGAATGTAACATACACTCATGCACGTGAATGTAACATACACTCATGCACGTGAATGTAACATACACTCATGCACGTGAATGTAACATACACTCATGCACGTGAATGTAACATACACTCATGCACGTGAATGTAACATACACTCATGCACGTGAATGTAACATACACTCATGCACGTGAATGTAACATACACTCATGCACGTGAATGTAACATACACTCATGCACGTGAATGTAACATACACTCATGCACGTGAATGTAACATACACTCATGCACGTGAATGTAACATACACTCATGCACGTGAATGTACCATACACTCATGCACGTGAATGTAACATACACTCATGCACGTGAATGTAACATACACTCATGCACGTGAATGTAACATACACTCATGCACGTGAATGTAACATACACTCATGCACGTGAATGTAACATACACTCATGCACGTGAATGTAACATACACTCATGCACGTGAATGTAACATACATTCATGCACGTGAATGTAACATACACTCATGCACGTGAATGTAACATACACTCATGCACGTGAATGTAACATACACTCATGCACGTGAATGTAACATACACTCATGCACGTGAATGTAACATACACTCATGCACGTGAATGTAACATACACTCATGCACGTGAATGTAACATACACTCATGCACGTGAATGTAACATACACTCATGCACGTGAATGTAACATACACTCATGCACGTGAATGTAACATACACTCATGCACGTGAATGTAACATACACTCATGCACGTGAATGTAACATACACTCATGCACGTGAATGTAACATACAGTCATGCACGTGAATGTAACATACACTCATGCACGTGAATGTAACATACACTCATGCACGTGAATGTAACATACACTCATGCACGTGAATGTAACATACACTCATGCACGTGAATGTAACATACACTCATGCACGTGAATGTAACATACTCATACACGTGAATGTAACATACACTCATGCACGTGAATGTAAAATACACTCATGCACATGAATGTAACATACACTCATACACGTGAATGTAACATACACTCATGCACGTGAATGAGTTTTACAGTTTTTTGAAGACTTTCATTGTTAGAGATTTATGAATGTCTGAGACATTTTTGGATCAGACACTGAGGAAAATTCCATGAATTATCTTAATAAAAGTAAAGAGTAGCCATAAATAATATAGACGACGTACTAGGTACCTGAGCAAGACACATTGTGGCAACCCTAGGTAACTGAGCAGGACATTTTTGGATGGCAATCGTAGGTGCCTGAGCAGGACATACATTGTGGCAATCCTAGGTTCCTGAGCAGGACATACATTGTGGCAATCCTAGGTACCTGAGCAGGATATACATTATGGCAATCCTAGGTACCTGAGCAGGACATACATTATGGCAATCCTAGGTACCTGAGCAGGATATACATTATGGCAATCCTAGGTACCTGAGCAGGACATACATTATGGCAATCCTAGGTACCTGAGCAGGACATACATTATGGCAATCCTAGGTACCTGAGCAAGACATACAGTTTGAACAAGAGAAATAAGGTGTCTTCAGTCTCAGACGGAACCCACACAATGTAAGACGTGTTGACATGCCAGGTGTTAGGCGTGTGCTAAAACTGCTTACACAACCTTACCAATGGTTGCAGTTTAGAGTCCGGAAGGCTCAATTAAGTGATTTCGGATCCTTCAATCCACAATCGTGTTGAGAGAGTCAAGCCTCGTGTCCAGTACCCGCTCACAGACGCACCTGACGCCACAAAGTTTCATCACCAGTTGGACCCCAAACCTTGATAGGGAGTGCAGTAGGCTGCTATGGAACGAAATTCATAAGGCGTCTAGATAAGAAAATGTTGTGTTAATGGGGGATTTTATCTTTATACAAATTAATTGGAACAATGTGACAGGAAATCTTTAGTCTAGTGACTTTCTTGATACGGTTCAGGATTGTTTTTTAAAACAGTTTGTGAGAGAACCAACTAGAGGAAACAACCTGCTTGACTTGGCTCTTGCCAACAAAGAATCACAAGTTAATAATCTTGAGGTTAATGATGAGCTTGTGGAAAGCGATCACAAATCACTTAGTTTCAATATATCATGGAATTATCCTGATAACTACAATCAAGTCTTTGTCCCAGATTTTCGCTTGGCTGACTTTATGAGACTGAGAAATTACCTGGGTGGGCTAAATTGGGATGACCTGACTATGGGTCAGGTAGGTCGTGTTGGTTGCCAATATGATGTGTTTCAGAGCATAGTTCTAGCTGCCCAGACAACTTTTGTTCCGAGTAGGGAAATTAGATCTAGCAAAAACGATCCTAAATGGATAAACAATAGATTAAAATATCTCATTGCCCAAAAGAGAGGCACATATAGGCTTATCAAAAGAGGGGAAGAGCAGTTAAAGTAATTAATATATTAAATTAAAGAGATAAATAAAAAAAGGAATAAGAAAAGCAAAAAGGGATTATGAGGTTAAAGTCGCAAAAGGGTTCTTTCAGGTATACATAAGTAAGATTAGGGACAAGATAGGTCCACTTAAGAGTAACTCAGGTCAGATCACGGACAGTGATAAGGATATGTGTGAACTTTTCAAAACTTACTTCCTCTCAGTTTTTACTCAGTAAGATACTAGCAAAATTTCAGAAATAATAAATTATGTAGAACAGGACGAAAATAACTGCTCGACTGAGGTAACTAGTGACATGGTCCTCAGACAAATAGAGAAATTAAAGCCTAACAAATCCCCAGGTCCTGATGAACTGTTTGCAAGGGTTTTAAAGGAATGTAAAGAGGAACTTAGCAAACCTTTGCCTAATCTTTTCAATATATCACTACAAACTGGCATAGTGCCGGACAAGGGAAAAATGGCTAATGTAATACCTATTTACAAGGCAGGTGACAGGTCCTTACCTTCGAACTATAGACCAATAAGCTTTAACTCCATAGTGAGAAAATTTATGGAATTAATAATTGCAGAGGCAATTCGTAGCCATCTTAAAAGGCATAAATTGATTAATGAATCTCAGCACGGTTTTACAAAGGGGCGTTCGTGTCTTACGAATTTACTAACTTTCTTCACTAAGGTATTTGAGGAAGTAGATCATGGTACTGAATATGATATTGTGTATATGGACTTCAGTAAGGCTTTCGACAGAGTTCCACATCAGAGGCTATTGAGGAAACTTAAGGCACACGGAATAGGAGGAATTTTTGTTTTCCTGGGTAGAGGCATGGTTGACAAATAGGCAGCAGAGAGTTTGCATAAATGGGGGAAAATCAGAATGGGGGCACGTCAAAAGCGGTGTTCCACAGGGGTCAGTGTTGGGCCCCTTGTTGTTCACAATATACATATACGACATATATGAGGGAATTAATAGCGATATAAGCAAATTTGCTGGTGACACCAAAATAGGCCGTCCAATTCATTCAAATGAGGATATTAGAGCACTCCAGGATGATGTGAATAGACTGATGCAGTGGTCGGAGAAGTGGCAGATGCAGTTTAATATAGACAAATGCAAAGTTCTAAATGTTGGACAGGACAATAACCATGCCACCTATAAATTAAATAATGTAGATCTTAATATTACTGATTGCGAAAAGGATTTAGGAGTTATGGTTAGCAGTAAATTGAAACCAAGACAACAGTGCATAAGTGTTCACAATAGACCTAACAGAATCCTTGGCTTCATATCAAGAAGTATAAATAATAGAAGTCCTCAGGTTGTTCTTCAACTCTATATATCTTTGGTTTGGCCTCATTTAGATTATGCTTCAGAGGTTTGGTCACCGTATTAAAGAATGGATATAAATGCATTGAAAAACGTACAAAGGAGGATGACAAAGTTGATCTCATGTATCAGAAATCTTCCCCATGAGGATAGACTGAGGGTCCTGAATCTGCACTCTTTAGAAAGGCGTAGAATTAGGGGGGATATGATTGAAGTGAATAAATGGAAAACAGGAATGAATAAAGGGGATGTAAATAACGTGCTAAAAATATCTAGCCTAGACAGAACTCGCAGCAATGGTTTTAAGTTGGAAAAATTCGGATTCAGGAAGGATATAGGAAAGCACTGGTTTGGTAATAGAGTTGTGCATGAGTGGAACAAATTCCCGAGTACCGTCATAGAAGCTAAGACGTTGTGTAGTTTTAAAAATAGGTTGGATAAGTGGATGTGGGTGGGTGTGAGTAGGACCTGACCAGCTTGTGCTACTAGGTCAGTTGCCGTGCTCTTTCCTTAGAGAATGGGACCTGACTTAACTACCTTAAGGCATTGGCTTAAGCCCGTGAGTGAATTGAACTTGCCTCGCATGGGTCAGTAGGCCTGCTGCAGTGTTCCTTCTTTCTTATGTTCTTATAACCCGCCACAGAACAGCAGGAGACCAAGGCAAGAGTATGATGAGATTAATAGAGCGATGGTTGACACACTGGCTGAAATGGCCAGATGGGCTCATGCGAGCAGGGCGAAGCTGCTGATTATGGGTGACTTTAATCACAAGGAAATCGACTGGGAGAATCTGGAGCCACATGAGGGACCAGAAACGTGGAGGGCTAAGATGATGGAGGTGGTACTGGAAAACCTCATGTACCAACATGTTCGGGACACTACCAGAGAGAGAAGAGGATGAACCAGCAAGACTAGACCTAGTATTCACCTTGAGTAGTGCAGATGTTGAAGACATCACATATGAAAGACCCCTCGAGGCCAGTGACCACGTGATTCTGAGCTTCAAATACAGAATAGATTTACAAGTGGAGAGGGAAACAGGAAGGACAGGATGATCGAAGTCAAACTACACAGGCATCAAGAATTTAGTTTTTCCAGGTTTATAGAACAAAAGTTAGGGATAAGATAGGTCCCCTTAAAAATAACTCTGGGCATCTTACTGACAAGGAGAATGATATGTGCTCTATTTTTAATAATTATTTTCTCTCGGTTTCACGCAGGAAGATACTAATAATATCCCAGAATTTAATTTTTACAGAGGCCCAGAAGAAGATAAATTATGTAATATCACAGTCACTAGTGAAATAGTTATGAAACAACTAGACCGACTGAAACAAAATAAATCGCCAGGTCCTACCTGGAGTCTACCTGGAGAGAATTCCAGGGGTTAACGCCCCCGCGGCCCAGTCTGTGACCAGGCCTCCTGTTGGACCAGAGCCTGATCAACCAGGCTGTTACTGCTGGCCGCACGCAGTCCAACGTACGAACCACAGCCCGGCTGATCAGGTACCGACTTGAGGTGCCTGTCCAGTGCCTGCTTGAAGACAGCCAGGGGCTTGTTGGTAATCCCCCTGATGTACGCTGGGAGGCAATTGAACAATCTTGGGCCCCTCACACTTATTGTGTTGTCCCTCAACGTGCTAGTGGCACCCCTGCTCTTCATTGGGGGGATGTTACATCGCCTGCCGAGTCTTTTGCTTTTGTACAGAGTGATTTTTGTGTGCAAGTTTAGTTCTAAGCCCTCGAGAATTTTCCATGTGTATATAATAATGTATCTCTCCCGCCTGCGTTCTAGAGAGTACAGGTTTAGGAACTTCAAGCGTTCCCAGTAGTTGAGGTGGTTTATCGCACTTATGTGTGCGGTGAATGTTCTCTGCACATTTTCAAGGTCAGCAATTTCACCCGCCTTGAAAGGTGCAGTTATTGTGCAGCAATATTCCAGCCTAGATAGAACAAGCGATCTGTAAAGTGTCAACATGGGCTTGGCATCCCTGGTTTTGAAGGTTCTCATTATCCATCCTGTCAGTTTTCGAGCAGATGCAATTGCTACATTGTTATGGTCCTTGAAGGTGAGATCCTCTGACATGATCACTCCCAGGTCTTTGACATTAGTTTTTCGCTCTATTGTGTGGTTGGAATTAGTTTTGTACTCCGATGAGATTTTAATTTCTTCACGTTTTCCGTATCTGAGTAATTGAAATTTCTCATCATTGAACTTCATATTGTTTTCTGCAGCCCATTTAAAGATTTGGTTTATGTCTGCTTGGAGTCTTGCAGTGTCTTCAACGGTGGACACTGTCATACAGATTCGGGTGTCATCTGCAAAGGAAGACACAGCACTGTGGCTTATATCCCTGTCAATGTCTGATATGAGGATGAGGGATAGGATGGGAGCAAGTACTGTGCCTTGTGGAACAGAGCTTTTCACAGTAGCTGCCTCAGACTTTACTCTGTTGACTACTACTCTTTGTGTTCTACGTGTTAGGAAATTATAGATCCATCTACCAACTTTTCCTGTTATGCCTTTATCACGCATTTTGTGTGCTATTACACCATGGTCACACTTGTCAAAGGCTTTTGCAAAATCTGTGTATATAACATCTGCATTCTGTTTATCTTCTAGAGCATCCAGGACCTTGTCGTAGTGGTCCAGTAGTTGGGACAGACAGGAGCGGCCTGCTCTAAACCCATGCTGTCCTGGGTTGTGCAATTTATGGGTATCAAGATGGGTTGCGATCTTGCTTCTTAGAACCCTTTCAAAGATTTTTATGATATGGGACGTTAGCGCAATTGGTCTGTAGTTCTTTGCTATTGCTTTACTGCCCCCTTTGTGGAGAGGGGCTATGTCTGTTGTTTTTAGTAGCTGCGGGACGATCCCAGTGTCCATGCTCCCTCTCCACAGGATGTTAAAAGCATGTGATAGGGGCTTCTTGCAGTTCTTGATGAACACGGAGTTCCATGAGTCTGGGCCTGGAGCGGAGTGCATGGGCATGTCATTTATTGCCTTTTCGAAGTCATTTGGCGTCGTGATGATGTCAGAAAGGCATGCGTCTGTCAAGTTCTGTGGCACTCTCATAAAAAAATCATTTAGGTTTTCGATTTTCAGTCTGGTTAGTGGCTCGCTAAAGACTGAGTCATACTGGGATTTAAGTAACTCACTCATTTCCTTGCTGTCATCTGTGTAGGACCCATCCGGTTTAAGTAGGGGCCCAATACTGGTTGTTGTTCTCGACTTTGATTTTGCATAGGAAAAGAAATACTTAGGGTTTCTTTCAATTTAATTTATGGCTCTTAGTTCTTCCCGTGTCTCTTGATTCCTATAAGATTCCTTTAGTTTTAATTCGATGTTTGCTATTTCTCTGACTAGTGTCTCCCTACGTATTTCAGAGATATTGGCCTCCTGTAGCCGCTCCATTATTCTGTGCCTTCGCCTGTATAGGAGCGCCTCTCTTTCTAGTTTGCATCTTCTACTCCTTTTCCTTAAGGGAATTTGCCTTGAGCAAACCTCAAGTACCACAGAGTTAATTTGTTTTAGACATAGGTTGGGATCCGTGATGCTTAGGCAATCTTCCCAGTTTATATCATTTAGGACTTGGTTTACTTGGTCCCACCTTATGTTTTTGTTATTGAAGTTGAATTTGGAGAAAGCTCCCTCACGGCTGATCACATTTTGTTGATCTGGGGCTCCCCGCATGCATGTCTGGACCTCTATTATGTTGTGATCTGAGTATATTGTTTTTGATATGATGACATTTCGTATCAGATCATCATTGTTGGTGAAGATGAGGTCCAGCGTATTCTCTAATCTTGTGGGCTCTACTATTTTACTGGTTTAAGGTGAACTTGGTGCAGAGATTTAAAAGTTCATGCATGTGTGAATTTTCATCTGAGCTGCCTCCTGGTGTTATCTCTGCTACCACATTGTTTGCAATGTTCCTCCATTTTAGGTGCCTGAGGTTGAAATCCCCCAGTAGCAAGATGTTGGGGGCAGGAGCTGGAAGATTTTCCAGACAGTGGTCAATTTTCAGAAGCTGTTCGTGGAATTGTTGGGACGTTGCATCCGGGGGCTTGTAGACAACCACGATGACCAGGTTTTGATTCTCGACCTTTATTGCTAATACTTCAACTACATCATTTGAGGCATTTAGTAGTTCTGAACATATAAGTGACTCTGTGATATACAGGCAAACCCCCCCTTTTTGCCTGTTCACTCTGTCACACCTGTATAGGTTGTAGCCCGGGATCCATATTTCATTGTCCAAGTGATCTCTTATGTGGGTCTCTGTGAAAGCCGCAAACATAGCATTTGACTCTGTAAGCAGTCCACGAATGTAAGGTACCTTGTTGTTTGTTGCTGGCTTTAGACCCTGTATATTAGCGAAGATGAATGTAGTTGGATTGGTGGTATTGGTGGTATGGGGGGGTCTTTTTTTCCTGGCTCTAATATCTGTTGTAATAGAGTGGAGGCCACTGACTGTGATTCCACTCCAGAAATGATTGCAGTTGGTGTACAATTTCTGTCATTTCCTGCCAGCTTTTTTTCCTTCCTGGCACTAAAAAACCTCTCTCTCCGAAGTGGCTGTGGCTACCCTGATTTTGCCATGGTCTGGATGTTCTGTGTCGCCTCGAACCCTTTAGGTGGTATGCGTGGCAATATAAGTTATAGCACTGTCTTTCCTGAATTGAGCTTTTTGCAAGAGTTCTTAAGGAATGCAAAATGGAACTCTGTGAACCAATATCTAACATTTTTAATTTATCTCTTCAAACAGGTGTAGTGTCTGATATGTGGAAGGTAGCTAATGTAATTCCTATTTTTAGAGCAGGGGACAAGTCACTACCGTCAAATTACCGCCCAATAAGCCTTACCTCAATTGTAGGCAAATTACTAGAGTCAATTATAGCTGATATTATTAGAAGCCATCTAGATAATCATAATTTGATTAATGATACTCAGCATGGATTTACGAGGGGCCGTTCCTGCCTATCTAATTTATTAACCTTCTTCATTAAAGCTTTTGAGGCTGTTGATCACGATAAAAAATTCGATATTGTTTATTTAGACTTTAGTAAGGCTTTTGATAGAGTACCGCACCAGAGACTGTTAAAGAAAGTGGCAGCTCATGGCATTGGGGGAAAAGTGCTGTCATGGATCGAGTCATGGCTCACCAATAGGAAGCAGAGAGTGTGCATAAATGGGGTTAAATCCGAGTGGGGATCTGTAACAAGTGGTGTTCCACAGGGATCAGTCTTAAGGTCGTTGTTATTTATAATATATATCAATGACCTTGACGAGGGAATTACTAGTGACATGAGCAAATTCGCCGACGACACGAAGATAGGTAGGATAATTGATTCAAACATAGATGTCATAGAACTTAAGGAAGATTTAGACAAACTTAATTCGTGGTCAGAAAAGTGGCAGATGCAGTTCAATGCAGATAAATGCAAGGTACTGAAGCTCGGGAGTGTCCATAACCCAAGCACTTATAAGTTAAATAACATAGAACTTAGCCATACAGATTGCGAGAAGGACTTGGGGGTGATGGTAAGCAACAACCTTAAACCAAGACAGCAATGCCTAAGCGTACGTAATAAGGCAAAAAGATTACTGGGATTTATATCAAGAAGTGTAAGCAACAGAAGTCCAGAGGTTATATTACAGCTTTATATAACATTAGTAAGGCCTCACCTAGATTACGCAGCTCAGTTCTGGTCTCCATATTACAGAATGGACATAAATTCATTAGAAAACATTCAGCGTAGAATGACTAAATTAATACATAGCATTGGAAATCTTCCTTACGAAGAAAGATTGAAGACCCTTAAATTACATTCACTTGTAAGACGTAGAATGAGGGGAGACATGATCGAGGTATACAATGGAAAAATAAACACATAAGCAGTATAATGTGATCCTTTATTGACAACGTTTCGCCCACGCAGTGGGCTTTATCGAATCACAGACAGATCTACTCGATAAAGCCCACTGCGTGGGCGAAACGTTGTCAATAAAGGATCACATTATACTGCTTATGTGTTTATTTTTCCATTGTGTCGGTATTTTATACCATTTATTTCCATCGAGGTATACAAGTGGAAAATGGGTATTAACAAAGGGGATATAAATAAGGTCTTGGGGATATCTCTCCAAGAGAGAACCCGCAATAATGGATTCAAGTTAGATAAGTTTAGATTTAGAAAGGATATAGGAAAGTATTGGTTTGGAAATAGGGTAGTTGATGTTTGGAACAGTCTGCCTAGTAGGGTTATTGAAGCTAGGACCTTGGGTAGTTTCAAATTTATGTTGGATAAATTCATGAGTGAGAGGGGTTGGATTTGAGTGGGACTCACACATGAGTAAATAGAATTATCAAAGCTTATTTCTTGGGTAGCATTGAATAAGTAAGTAAGTAAGTAAGTTTATTCAGGTATACACAAATACATTTACATACATTATCATACATAGCAGCATATGTGTAGAGAACCTAGGATAACCCAAAAAAGTCAGACAGAGTGACTTATTTCCATTGGGGTCCATTGGGTTGAGCAAATATTCTGTTAGTGGGACGGATTGTGAAGGACTTGCCTAGTATGGGCCAACAGGCCTGCTGCAGTGTTCCTCCTTTCTTATGTTCTTATGTAATTTTTTGCACGGGGTTCAGTGGGACAGAGAACTGGCAGGGAAGTCAGTATACGAGATGATATAATATGTGACAACAATATGCAAGGAAGCTGAGGAGAGATTTCTACCCAAGGGTAACAGAAATAACGAGAAAACCAGGATGAGTCCTTGGTTTACCCAAAAGTGTAGAGAGACCAAAACTAAGTGTGCTAGAGAATGCACGAAGTTTAGAAGGCAAAGGACCCAGGAGAATATGCACAGATAAGAAGGGGGGGGGGGGCAACGACTATACGAAAATGACAGCAGCGAAAGTCAAATCTGACCCGAAACTGTTATACAGCCACATCAGGAGGAAAACAACAGTTAAGGACCAGGTAATCAGGCTGAGGAAGGAAGGAGGGAAGATCACAAGAAACGACCGCGAAGTATATGAGGAGCTCAACGTGAGATTCAAAGAGGAGACAAAAATGACTCCAGAAAGACGGAGAGGTTGGGGTACACCATCAACTGTTGGACACAATACATACAACCGAGGAAGAAGTGAAGAGGTTGCTAAGCGAGCTAGATGCCTCAAAGACGATGGGGCCGGACATCTCTCCATGGGTCCTGAGAGAGGGAGCAGAGTAGCTATGTGTACCCCTAACAACAATCTTCATCACATCTATCGAAACAGGCGATTACCTGAGGTGGAAATAAATGGTATAAAATACCGACACAATGGAAAAATAAACACATAAGCAGTATAATGTGATCCTTTATTGACAACGTTTCGCCCACGCAGTGGGCTTTATCTAGTCACAGACAGATCTACCTGGAAAATGAGCAACATAGAGATATATATAGGGTACAGTCAGGTGGAGAATGCTGGGTCAGATGGAGAAAGCTGCAAAGGAAACTTTTCTCCAAGCCAGGACACTAGGCACGACACTCCGGGGTAACATGAACAGACGCACCGCCGAAATTATTCGCAGCAGAGTTACCACAGCTAATGTTCAGCAAAAAATCAGACTTACTAGGAAACTCCAAACTCTCTACGATAATTCTCAGTGGAAAAGTTTAGGAAGACCTGAAATTATTCAAAATCTTTCAACTCGTCCACTGTCAACCACAGAAACTGAAGCCCTCAGCTTAGGTCTCAAATTTGCAACAGGAATCACGAAACCAAAACAAGACCTCAATTTCATCGCTAAAAACTACAGACACAATGACTCCGATTTCCAAAAGGCTATCTTCAAGGCATCATCTCAGCAGCCATCTCAACACACAGTACCCCAGTCATACCTCGACGTTACATCATTGCACTTAAAACTTTAGCAGAAGACACGACCATCAGGGTTACCACCGCTGATAAAGGAGGTGGTGTCGTAATCTTGAACACTGACGATTACAGGAACAAAATGCTTAATCTACTTAATGACCCAGATACCTACAAACCTCTCACTACTAATCAAGTGGACAACCTCACCAAAACATTTCTTCACAAGACTCGCCGCATTCTGAGGGAATCAGAACTAGGAAAGAAACTTCTACACACCATTCCCAGCAACCCCAGACCTGCCAGAATGTACGGTCTGCCAAAACTCACAAACCAGGTATCCCATTGAGGCCCATATCCTCGGGAATAGGCAGTGCTCCCCACCAAATCTCAGGAATTCTCGCTAAACACCTCTCCAAACTTTTGGGCACCATCAGTCCAGCACATCTCAAACACTCTGGTGACCTTCTCAATCGCATTCGCAACATCAACATCAGAAACAAGAAACTCTCCAGCCTTGATGTAACATCCCTATTCACCAAAGTACCTACTACACAAGCTATCGATCTCTTGCGCAGGAAAATTGACGACTCGCTTGATCTTCCTCTTCCAGCCAGCGATTTCATCGACCTTGTTGAACTATGTGTGGGCTTTACATGTTTCTCTTTCGAAAACCAACTCTTTCAGCAAACTTTTGGACTACCCATGGGATCGCCACTTAGTGCCGTCCTTGCGAACCTATATATGGAACATTTGGAAGCCGAGCGATTTTCCACTATTATTCCCTCTTCTGTCACCTGGCTTCGTTATGTTGACGACATTCTCATCATAACTCCCAGACGCTTCAACGTTCAAGCTCTCAACACGAACTCAACCAGGTTGAGCCATCAATCCAGTTTACACTAGAAGAAGAAGTCGACAACACTCTTCCTTTCCTTGATGTTCTTCTCTGCAAAGCTGACCATGAACTTCGTTTTAAAGTCTATCGAAAACCTACCAATCAACACGATCTTCTCCACTTCTACTCTC
Source organism: Cherax destructor (assembly GCA_009830355.1). Classification (NCBI taxonomy): domain Eukaryota; kingdom Metazoa; phylum Arthropoda; class Malacostraca; order Decapoda; family Parastacidae; genus Cherax; species Cherax destructor. The sequence continues at coordinate 8,492 of WNWK01020432.1, read as the reverse complement.
ACCACGACACCAAAATTAAACGTGGTGTAATTATAGGCTTTTTCCTGCGCGCACTCAGAATCTGCAGCAGTGAGTTCCTTGAAGAAGAATGCTCCTCATTGAACAAGTTTTTCCAAACTTCACTATCCTCGTCACTTCATTAGAGACTGCAGACGACGGGCATTAAACATCTTCAACACACCCAGAGAAGACACTGCTGAGAAGAGATATATAGTCCTTCCCACCAACTCCATTTCCAAACAAGTTTCCAACATTTTTCTAAGACCTCATTCCGAGTATCCACCTCCACATCCACCACCATTAAGGACATTACCAGTAACAGACAGGAAAAGCTTCAATCCACGGCAGGGTATACACAATCCCTTGTAATGGCTGCAGCAAATTATACGTTGGCGAAACATCCAGAGACCTACAAACACGCATTTCAGAACACCAGTACGCAGGCAGATCTGACGACTCAAGAAATGCCTGTGTTCAACACCGAAATTTACACAACCATTTAATCAACTACAGAAACGCAAGACTCATCGCCAGAGAAGACAACACGCAATACCGAAGAATCCTAGAATCATCACTCATCTGTATGTCCAACAACTTTAACCAGAACAACGGCTTCTACAACATAGCTGAACCTATTGCCAAGAAACTTCTTCAACGCTATCCCACCTAGAACTCAAGAATGGTACACTGCAGGTCCTTTAAGTCACACTATGTTTTCACACTACTTTTAAGACTCACATGCAGCTTTCTCCATCTGACCCAGCATTCTCCACCTGACTGTACCCTATATATATCTCTATGTTGCTCATTTTCCAGGTAGATCTGTCTGTGACTCGATAAAGCCCACTGCGTGGGCGAAACGTTGTCAATAAAGGATCACATTATACTGCTTATGTGTTTATTTTTCGATTACCTGAGGTATGGAAGATTTAGATTAGATTTTGTCACCGAAGTGGTTAGTTTATTGTATACACTCCATATCCATCCTATGGACGGTACTACAAGAACATATGAATACACAAAAGGCCTAGAAACTAGGCCCCAAAAGAGTTACAGGCGTGCATTTGGATTTATATCTACAGTTCACTTATCTTTTACAAGCAAATTTAGGAAATTTGCTTAGTACAACTGGTATCTTATTTTCAGTATTAAGATATCTTGACATGTCACTTAGGCTATTATACTGTCTATCTCTATATTCCTCAATAAGTGGATAATTAAGCACATAGTATTAAAGACAGTGACCATATGCCTGACCACATAATTTGCATTTAGTTTGATCATCATCTGTGTGTCTCCCAAACTGCCAGAAGTACTTGTAGCCAAGCCTAAGCCTGGCCACTACAACATCAGTCAGTCTGTTCACATTGCAAGTGGCTCCATAAACATACTTATGGTATGGAAGACAGCAAATAAAGCCCCAATGTATAGTAAGCAAAGTTATAGAGAAGATTATCAGAAGAGTTGTGGAGCACCTAGAAAGAAATGAGCTTATCAATGACAGCCAGCGGGGTTTCAGGGATGGGAAATTCTGTCACAAATCTACTGGAGTTCTATGACAGGGTGACGGCAGTAAGACAAGAGAGAGAGGAGTGGGTAGATAGCGTTTTCTTGGACTGTAAGAAGGTGTTTCACACAGATCCACACAAAAGATTAGTGCAAAAGTTGGAAGACCAGGCAGGGATAACAGGGAAGGCACTACAATGGATCAGGGAATACCTGTCAGGAAGACAACAGCGAGTTATGGTACGTGACGAGGTGTCAGAGTGGGCGCCTGTGACGAACGGGGTTCCACAGGGGTCAGTCTTAGGGCCGGTGATGTTTCGACATGACTAAAGGAATAGACTCAGAAGTGTCCCTGTTTGCAGATGATGTAAAGTTGATAATAATTCAATCAGACGAGGACCAGGCAGAACTACAAAGGGATCTAAACAGGCTGCAAGCCTGGTCCAACAACTAGGTCCTGGAGTTCAACCCCACCAAGTGCCAAGTCATGAAGATCGGGGAAGGGCAAAGAAGACCTCAGACAGAGTACAGTCTAGGGGGCCAGAGACTACAAATCTCACTCAAGGAAAAGGATTCTGGGATGAGTATAACACCGGGCACATCTCCTGAGGCGCACATCAGCCAAATAACTGCTGCAGCACACGGGCGCCTAGCAAACCTAAGTGGAAATAAATGGTATAAAATACTGACACAATGGAAAAATAAACACATAAGCAGTATAATGTGATCCTTTATTGACAACGTTTCGCCCACGCAGTGGGCTTTATTGAGTCACAGACAGACATCAAGGACATTACCAGTAACAGACAGGAAAAGCTTCAATCCACGGCAGGGGTATACACAATCCCTTGTAATGGCTGCAGCAAATTATACGTTGGCGAAACATACAGAGACCTACAAACACACATTTCAGAACACCAGTACGCAGGCAGATCTGACGACTCAAGAAATGCCTGTGTTCAACACCGAAATTTACACAACCATTTAATCAACTACAGAAACGCAAGACTCATCGCCAGAGAAGACAACACGCAATACCGAAGAATCCTAGAATCATCACTCATCTGTATATCCAACAACTTCAACCAGAACAACGGCTTCTACAACATAGCTGAACCTATTGCCAAGAAACTTCTTCAACGCTATCCCACCTAGAACTCAAGAATGGTACACTGCAGGACCTTTAAGTCACACAATGTTTTTAACTATCACACTACTTTTAAGACTGTCACATGCAGCTTTCTCCACCTGACCCAGCATTCTCCACCTGACTGTACCCTATATATATCTCCATGTTGCTCATTTTCCAGGTAGATCTGTCTGTGACTCGATAAAGCCCACTGTGTGGGCGAAACGCTGTCAATAAAGGATCACATTATACTGCTTATGTGTTTATTTTTCCAGCAAACTTAAGTACAGCATTCCAACATCTCAATAAGGAATCGTTCAGGACCCTGTACACTGTGTATGTTACACCTAACCAAGCACGCAAAGGAACTAGAGAAAGTGCAAAGGTATGAAACAGGACTAGCCCTGGAGTTAAGGGGCATGTCCTACGAGGAGAGGTTAAGGGAAATCGACCTGACGACACTGGAAAACAGGAAAGATAGGGGGGGATATGATAACGACATATAAAATACTGAGAGAAATCGACAAGGTGGACAGAGACAGGATGTTCCAGAAATGGGACACAGCAACAAGGGGTCAAGATGACATCTTTGCTCTTTGGCCTCGTGACTCTTTGTTCTTCCAGCCATTTCTTGATGCTCTTAATAATCTTGCCCCTTCCATTAAGTTCAAAGCTGAATGGGAATCTAATTCCTTGCTTCCTTTCCTTGATGTTCATGTCCACCGCTCAGATACAGGTTTTGCTTTTTCCGTGTACCGCAAGCCTATGCACAGTGGCATGTACATTCACTACTTTTCTTATCATGCTTCCTCTGTCAAGTGTTCTTATCTCCCTCTTTCTCCGTGTTCTCCGCATTTGTGATCCTCAGTTCCTTGAATCAGAAATTTCCACTCCTCGTAATTCATTTTCCCGTCTTGGCTACCCTTCCCATTTCACAGACTCTGCCTTCTCACGTGCTAAACGGACTTTCTTCTCTCCCAAACTCTCTACTCCTGGGAACTCTCCTGTCCTTTTCAATTTGCTTCTTTCTAATCTCAACAACTTTCTCTGTTCCTTAGACATCAAACTTACTTTTCGCCAGACTAACACTCTTCGCACCAATCTAGTTCATACCTCTCCTCCCTCTATAGATGCTCCTGGTGTCTAGTACTGTTTACTCTATTTCTTGTTTCTCTTGTCCTCTTTAGTACTTTGGAGAAACTGGCCGATCTCTTTCTGACAGAATCAGGAAGCACAAAAATAGTGTTAGGCCGACACCAACAATGCTCTCTTCTGTCATGTCAGAGATCACAGTCATCCTATTGACTGGTCTTCTGCTAAAACTGTCTAACCTACTTCTAACTTTTACAGTCGCCGTCTGGTTGAATCCTCCCTTATACACAACTTTCCTTGTATGAATCTTAGTCGTGGCTTTGTCTCTGTTGATGCTTTCCTTTCCCATTACATTGTTAAATGCTCCAAACTTCAGAACACCCGTGACTTAACCTGATTCTTTTTTTCCCTTCTTCCTCTTCCCCTTTCCTCTTTCTCATTTGGGTTTTCTTTCTTCTGCCTTGGGTGTTTGGTCCATTATTTCCCCCCTATGTGTTCTTGTTCCTACCCTTTGTAAGCCCCTAGCTCCCTTGCAGTGCTCCTCTTTCTTAGTCTTTGACTGACTCCACCACCACTACCTCTCTTCTTCCTTTCCTACTTCCTCTCTTGTCCCGTCTCTGTCTGCTGGCCTATATATGCCCCTCCTTCTCTCCTTTTTGTTAGTGTGACTTTGTAATTGGTCCAAGTGGGACCGAAACGTCGTGGTAAGCTCCTCTCTCCTACGTGCGGGTTATTTGTGTATTGTTCCAGTAACGGTATTGTGGCTTTTTGTTATGTATAGTCTAGGAAGTGAGTGAATGTAACAGAGGAAAAATATATTCCAATTTTAAATATTTCCATTCAAGCTTTTCAAAAGCTTGTATATGAAGAGGGACTTACTCACAATTAATAAAAGTTTTCTTATTGCTTTAAGAGTCTCTTTATACTGCAAATGTGCATTGTTGTTTTACAGCTGCTTACTCAAGACACCGGGTCCAGTACCAGTGAGCCGGCGGTCCAGGACCAGTGAGCCGGCGGTCCAGCAGCAGTGAGCCGGCGGTCCAGCAGCAGTGAGCCGGCGGTCCAGCAGCAGTGAGTTGGCGGTCCAGCAGCAGTGAGCCGGCGGTCCAGCAGCAGTGAGCCGGCGGTCCAGCAGCAGTGAGCCGGCGGTCCAGCACCAGTGAGCCGGCGGTCCAGCACCAGTGAGCCGGCGGTCCAGCACCAGTGAGCCTGCGGTCCAGCACCAGTGAGCCGGCGGTCCAGCACCAGTGAGCCTGCGGTCCAGCACCAGTGAGCCGGCGGTCCAGCACCAGTGAGCCGGCGGTCCAGCACCAGTGAGCCGACGGTCCAGCACTAGTGAGCCGGCGGTCCAGCACCAGTGAGCCGGCGGTCCAGCACCAGTGAGCCGGCGGTCCAGCACTAGTGAGCCGGCGGACACTGCAGCCCAGAAAAAAGTGGATTGATTTTATTCAGAGTAGGTTTCAATTTGCTTCTTTTTTTAAAAAATAAAATACCATATTTCTTGTGAAAATTCCTGAGTGGTGCATCTCGTGACATCAAGTGGCTTCAAGTGGCTTCAAGCTTAATGTGCTTCTATGTATTTTAGAATATTTGTCTGTATAGTCTCTCCGAAAGATTTTAATTTAGTTTGGGCTGTGTATTTCCTAATTTACTATTTTTATTGAAGAAATTTAGGTATTAGTATCAATATGACGATTTATGAATGTCACTTCTGCTTCCCTTCCAACTTTCAAAGCTAATATTTAAATGCGTTATCTACATAATAACAACAGTGTGCACTGAGGGTCAGGGCAATGTAGTTATGGTATATGGGGACACCTTTCTAGTGTTTCTTGTTTTTTTTCCAACATTTTTGGTTTTATTTTGCTCATAACTCGAGGCCTCACCCAGTATGCTTCAATGCAGGATCACTAGGACCAGATTCTTGGCACAACTGGCGTGAGCAACTGACTTCTGACTGATGTTGAATGGCTGATAACTTGCACAACTCTCAGTGACACAGCTTCAAACTTTCAACAAAGGTGTCTGCTCAGTACGATGGCGGCGGAGGTGTCTGCTCAGTACGATGGCGGCGGAGGTGTCTGCTCAGTACGATGGCGGCGGAGGTGTCTGCTCAGTACGATGGCGGCGGAGGTGTCTGCTCAGTACGATGGCGGCGGAGGTGTCTGCTCAGTACGATGGCGGCGGAGAGTGAAATTCAAACTTTTAGTTGTGGATTTACATTTTAAGTGTAAGATAATGTGAATTTTGTATTCCCATCAAATCACGTTCAAATTAAATATAATTCTGTTTTCCTGTTTGAAAGGCTTCAATATTTAATGGGTGATGTATCATACAGCCCAGAATACAGTACTCACTCAGCATGGGTGATGTATCTTACACCAGAATACAGTACTCACTCAGCATGGGTAATGTATCTTACAGCCAGAATACAGTACTCACTCAGCATGGGTAATGTATCTTACAGCCAGAATACAGTACTCACTCAGCCTCCCCCACTGTCTTCTCCATGTCAACTCTGGCCTCCACCACTGTCTTCTCCATGTCAACATTGGCCTCCACCACTGTCTCCTTCATGTCATTCCTGGCTTCCACCACTGTCTTCCATGTCAACCCTGGTCTCCACTGTCTACTTCATATCATTCCTGGCCTCTACCACTGTCTCCTCCATGTCATTCCTGGCCTCCACCACTGTCTCCTCCATGTCAACCCTGGCCTCCACCCTGTCTCCTTCATGTCAACCCTGGCCTCCACCACTGTCTCCTCCATGTCAACCCTGGCCTCCACCACTGTCTCCTCCATGTCAACTATAGCACCTCAGTGTTTCCACTATATTTTTATGCTTTCCCTAATTCCGGGAGTCCAGAAGTTCATCTATATCATCTTAAATGCTTCCTTCCTCACTTCCCCAGGTTCTGCATGTTTTAGTATTTTTTCGATTGTTGCCTTCCCCAGGTCAATGGTTCCCCACTTCCCCAAGGTTACTGTTTTTGGCCCTTGCCTCTCCCCATGACCTTGTTGGATGGTATTTAGTCTTGTCTAGCTGGTCTACTGTATAGACTGTGCAGGTGGGTGAAATTACAGGAGGAACACATACATATCTGCGTCCTAATACACCCAAGACAGCGTCGACAGTAGGCCAGGTAGCGAGACAAGCCTCACACCCAACTAACTCGGTCACTAGAAAAAGTAAGGTGATGAGGATTCAAAATCTAGAATAAATATTGGATATCAGATTGGAGGAGTATGGGGAAGTGAATGTATTCAGATATTTGGGAGTGGACTTTTTCAGCAGATGAGGGCAGAAAGACGAGGGAAAAGTGGTGGTGAATGAGGGTCTGTAGAACAACGTTTTTCCATGGAAGCAAATAGGGAATGATTTAAGTATAGTTATAAAATGTCTTATATGGGGTGTGAAACATGGGTGGTGAATTTGTAACAAGGGGAAGGCTGGAGGCAGTGGAGGTGTCATGTCCGAGGACAATGTTCAGTGTCAGATAATGCAGAGAATCCGTAATTTTGGAAATTAAGGAGGTGCGTGTTACCATAAGGGTTATCCAGACGGCTGAAGAGGGGGTTGTTGAGGTGGTTCGGAAGTTTAGAGGATGGAACAAAAGAATGACTTGGAAGCGTATAAATTGTAATGGAAGGAAGGGGGGGAAGGGGTCGGCCCCAGGGAAAAGGTTGGAGGGGGGGTAAAAGGCTTTGTGTGTGAGTGGCTTGGATTTCCAGCAAAACGTGTTGGATAAAGGAACAAGGGGGCAAATAGTTTTTAGCTTGACGTGCTGTTGGAGTGTGAGCAGGGCAACATTTATGAAGGGGGTTCAGGAAACGACAGACTGGACTTGGGGTCCTGGAGGTCCAAAGTACAGTGCCTGCACTCCCGATGGAGGGGGGTTGATGGTGCTTTTATAACTGTAGGAAGCGCCCTGGCAAGACAGTGATGGAGTGAATGATGACGAAAGTTTTCTTCTTTTTCGGGGCACCCTGCTTTGGTGGGAGCCGTGTGTTAATAAAAGAAATGCATTTATGGTTACTTGTATTTAAATATTTTGTATAAGAAAAAAATTTGTAAATGTTTTATTGTGTAAATGTTGTGTGTTCCAATGTTTCTCTTCCATCATTGCTGTTATTTGTTCTTGGTATGTCACGTCAATTAAACGTTGACAAGCAAACACAAATATACACTTAAACAACCTTTATCATCTACATACACACATATACACACACAACTATAAACACACAACTATAACACAAAATCCGCTCATCCCTTAACATACGTGTAGAGGGGTGACCCAGAAGTCTGGACACATACTCTGCGGAAAGAAACTGAAATTAGTAATTTTCCTATGGTCCCGGGGTTTTGGTTCGGCCCGTACAAGGGGAACATAAAACAAATACTTTTACCTAATTGTACTCACCTAATTGTGGGTTGGGTGATACTCACCCTGGCCCCCCCTCTTCGCTGTCTACTGGGTCTCTGCTCCCCTGCTCCATGGTTTTTTTCCACCTTGTCTTAAACTATTTATGGTTCCTGCCTCCACTATATCTTTCTCTAGTCCATTCCACTTCCTGACTACTCTGTGGCTGAAAAATGTTTCCTAAAATCCCTTTGACCATCTGAGTCTTCAAACTTCCAGTTTGTCCCTTGTTTCTGTGTTCCCTCTCCAAACAACCTGTCACTATCTACCTTGTCAATTCCCAGTATTTTGTATGTCGCTATCATGTCTCCTCTGGGCCCTTCTTTCCTCCAGTGTTGTTAGTC
>WNWK01020431.1:30000-35865 GCA_009830355.1 Cherax destructor | reverse complement strand
TGAATACAAGAACTGCGCAGTCCCCTGTTTTGACCAGAACATCAAATTCTTACCTTGCTCGTGTAACTTTGAGCGATGGTGTTGGCTCCACCATATACGTCTTGATTGTAGAATGCCGATGAAGAATCACCGTCTTGTTTCGATGGAGTTCACTTGCGATTGTCTCTACGTTTCTCCTTTTTGCAGTCTGAAGCTGCGCACACTTCTGAATATACTGCAATGTTGATATTATTCACTAAACGCGCTGGAACAGAGTTCTTATCTTATTTCCCGACGTTAGTGGAGATTAAATGATATAACGGACGCGAACGAGTAATGTCTATGTTGATTTACGTCGCTTCGCGCCGCATGACCACTAGAGTCGTATGACCCGTTCTTGCGGTGGCCAAATTCAATCTGCCCCTCATGCTGCCTTGTGCAGCCTCGTGCAACCATGTGGTGCCACGAGGTGCCTCGTGGTGCTGTGGTCAGCACAATTCTTGACACACTGTTGACAGTACATCTGGCTTGAATTAAATTGTTTATGCAGCCAGACGCGCCTCCTCTGGCCCTTTCCTAAGGGTAGAAAGGGTGAGGGCCCTTACCAAGGGTAGTAAGGGTGCATACCCCCCCCTTTGGAGAATTTTCTCCACAATAACCACAAACAAAATGTGTTACTCAACTTTAATCCCCACTCTGGAGAAAACAATCTGTAAACTAATATATGAACCTTCCACTGACACCACCAAGGTAAATTTTACAAGGTAAATTTTATCCTACCAAAAACATGTGACTTATAACCCTATCTCATACCAGTACATCTCAAAGAATATTTTGAGTTATTTTAACAGTCAAATAACTCTCCCGGACAGGCCCCCATGTTATGTTATTTTCCCCTTATTTATCATCAAGGTTCTACATGTACTAGCATAGGGTATTTACTTAAAAGGTCTTAGGGTAAAAGGAGGATACTTATAGGCTAAAATGATACTTACTCAGGCTTAGCTGCTGCATCTGAAAACTTATTGGTCCTCTCACATTCCTCTCAAAAGGTTATTTAAACCAACATTATAAAAATAGTGCTATATTAAGAGGTATATATACATATAATGTACAGGTCTCCACTCCTAAACATATAACCAGCCTCCCCCAAAAGCACATGGTTCACCTGCCACCTTTGACTCTCTTTTTCTTAACATTCTTTAACCCTCCAGTGTCTTGATACACTGATGATCACAGAATATCATGGTAACATCGATCTACAGCACACCCCATTACCTCTTGGACACACATTCTGCCCAGAAACCAAGTTAAGGTCAGCAATAACAATACCAGCTCACTGCATCAGCCATGTTCCAGGAGAAGGGGAGTGTGGGAAGAAGGACTCTCTTTAACCCTTTCGTCGCTACTAGTACTACAGACGCAGGGGTTGGTGCCGTACTAGTACGCGAAATTTAGGGGTCAATTAAGCGAAACAGCTGGTAGGCCTAGGGATGAGAGAATGGTGCTTAGTTGATATTAGGGAGAGAAAATCGGGCACCCAGTGTAGCATTGGTAGAACACCATTTCAGTACACTTTCCACCATGCCTCGCAGCAGAACACCTCTCCTCGGCAATTGGGACACTTTTATTCATCAGTGACAGTTCAACAGTGATGGGGTGTTAGTGAAGGTGACTTTCAAGGTTTTGAGGCGGTTGTGACCAAAATAGTGACCATAATACCGGTATAAGTGAGGAAAACCCGACGACCCACAGCCATCCACCTCTGGTGCTGTGGGGTCTTGTTCACGGCCAGTTGTCCAGAACGAAGGCGGAAACTCCTATTTTCTAATGTCCCAGACTCAGGGTGTGAGCAATGGTGATGATACTGATAGTGACTATGAACTCCAAGCCCTTCAAATAGTTCCAGTAGCGCGAGTGAAAAGGAATATTCACCAGTGAAGCGTCAGTATATACGACGGTATATGCGCTCTGGTAGTGTGCCATATGCTCTTCCAAGGGTTAGGAGTACATCTCGGAGTACATCCCGTGGCGTACAACAGGAAGTGATAGTGAAAATGATGATGATAGCGTTGAATTGGTATGAGAAATGTGCATGCAACTGGTAGTGGTAGTAGTGGTGTGGCGCGCGAGGCACCAGCAGTGGACCATGCTGGCACCCACGCCGCTGACTCAGCTCAGTTAACACAAGGCACCTCACAGCACAATCCCACTAACCACAACCTCCACTCTACAACCCCACAACCACCTGTAAATATCCAGTACCTACCAGCAGACTGCACCTGGATTGGCAGGAAGCTAGACAATTTTAACATACCAGCTCACTGATCACCATGTTCCAGGAGAAGGGAGTGTGGAAGAAGGACTCTTTTAAGCTCCTCTCACTTCCACAAAACAAACAAAAACCTATCACTTTGCACATCCTCCTCATGTACTCTCAATATATCTTATGTAATTACAATGAGACATGCAACTTATAAACTAGTACTTATAAAAATGTGTGCATTTATATTTATAACCTATTATATGGAGAAAATCAGTTTAATTCAGCTTCTTTAAGTTTTAAGGATGGCCTAGCCTTTAAACATCATAAGCAGTACTTCTGATTAATTCAATATAATTAGGTATTCATGTTATTTAATTACTACAATACATGCTGGGTTCCATAGCCCCCATAAGTCCATAACACCCCATAACAATGACTGACTCCACTACTACTACTTTCATTACCACTACTACTACCACTATTACTCCACCACTCTGTTGTGCCCTCCCCTGTCTGCTGCCTATAAATACCCCTTCTACCTGTTTTTTGTGTTAGTGTAATTTTGTTCTCCTTGCATTACAGTTTTATAATTGTAACTACCAATAACAGTGTACACTTGTAACATGCATCAAAATAAAAATATTATTATTATTATTAAATGGTCCAAGTCGGACCGAAACGTCGTCGTAAGCTCCTCTCTTCTATGTGCAGGTTGTGTGTGTTTTGGACAAGTAACATTGTAAGTTCTGCGGGCTCTTACAAATAACTGACAAGACTTGCATGTTTTAAGGAGATACAAGTTTAGAGAAGGTTAAAATATCTCCATGGCATGGTTCTTCTTTATTTTTATGCTACAACCTACCATGTAAAATTTGTCACACCCTCTATGCTTATTTTCTAAAAAAAATTATTTTTTGTCATTCCATCCATCATTTATTAGTTACTACTATGTCTTTCTGCTTTCTGTTATGTTGAACATACCAAGAGGTACAGTTCATTGGAGTCCTCCATTGTAATGTTGTCCTAACAGCCTATGTTCTCGCCTAGATTTAGTGTTTTTCTAAAACATCTTGTGCATATTTCTTCATTGCTAAATGATAATTTAACCTCTATAAAAAGTAACAGTTAAACTAGGATTAATTAGTATACTAAAAACTTGTTGCAGTACATGCAGTATTTATCATCTTATGAGGACAAGTAGTGAATTTAGTTTGAAAATGTTCAATGTACTGCCTTAATGCTTGGGTTTGTAAGAGCTTGTTTTTCATATATAGAGCCTTCCTTCATCACTTTCTCAGCAGTATCATTCCATTTTCTGACCATGCTGAAACTAAAGAAATACTTCCTAATATCCCTGTGGCTCATCTGTTTCTAATTTCCAACAGTGTCCTAGAGTTCCTGTTTCTTGCCTTTGAAATAGCCTATCACTATCTACCTTATAAATTCTTCTGAGTATTTTGTATGTTAACATTTCCCTTGGGTTCTTCTGTCCTCCAATGTCATTAAGTCTAATTCCATTAGTCTCTCCTCACTGCTTATGCCCCTTACCTCAGGAGTCAGCTTTGTTGCATACTTCTGCACTTTCTCCAGTTTCTTAACATACTTTTTCTGCTGCAGGTTCCAAACTGGTGCTGCATACTCCAAGATAAGCCCAACATATGTAATATAAAGGGCTTGGAATTACATTTTGTTCAGATTCCTGATGAGCATTGGCTGTAGAGGTTATTTGGCTGATATGAGCTTCTGTCGTTATACTGGGCACCATGTTCACCCCTAGGTCTTTTTCTTTGAATGAAGGCTGCCACTTCTGTCTCTTTAATCTATACCCCATTTCTAGTGATCTTTCTCCTTCCCCAATCTTCATGACCTTACATTAACTGGAGTTGAATTAAAGCAACCACTTATCTGCCCACTCTTGCAATTTGTCCAGATCCCTTTGGAGCCCTTGCTTGTCCTCGTGTTTTTATTTTCCTCACTTTTACATCAGCAGCAAACAGGGATATATCTGAGTCAGTCACATCTGGAATGTCATTCACAAACGAGTAATAGTACTCATCCTAATACCAATCCTTGCAGAACCCTGCTAGTTACTCTTTCCCATTCTGATACTATCTCTTTCCTAACAATCACTCTTTGCTTCCTTCCTCTAAGATAATTGATTCATCAGAGTATGTTCCCTGTTGTTTCTGCCTGAATCTCAAAAGTTTTTGGCTCAGCCTCATATGGGGTACAATGTCAAATGTCTTCTTGCAGTCTAAAAAAAAAAATGCAATCCACCCAACCCTTTCTCTCATGTTGCATCTGTTACTTTGTCATAGAACTTCAACAAGATAATGAGACAAGTTTAGCCATTCCTAAACCTATGGTGGTTATTATTTATAGTGTGTGTGTGTACTCACCTATTTGTGGTTGCAGGGGTCGAGACTTGGCTCCTGGCCCCGCCTCTTCACTGATCGCTACTAGGTCCTCTCTCTCTCTGCTCCATGAGCTTTATCATACCTCGTCTTGAAGCTATGTATGGTTCCTGCCTCCACTACCTCACTTTCCAGACTATTCCACTTCCTGACAACTGTGCGACTGTGTGTGTGTGTGTGTGTGTGTGACTCTGTGTGTGTGACTGTGTGTGTGTGTGTGACTGTGTGTGTGTGACTGTGTGTGTGTGTGACTGTGTGTGTACTCACCTAATTGTACTCACCTAATTGTGGTTGCAGGGGTCGAGACTCAGCTCCTGGCCCCGCCTCTTCGCTGTCTGCTACTGAGTCTTTGCTCTCCCTGCTCCATGAGCTTTATCAAACCTTGTCTTAAAACTATGTATGGTTCCTGCCTCCACTATATCTTTCTCTAGACTATTCTACTTCCTGACTACTCTGTGGCTGAAGAAATGCTTCCTGACATCCCTTTGACTCATCTGAGTCTTCAGCTTCCAGTTGTGTCCCCTTGTTTCTGTGTTCCCTCTCTGAAACATCCTGTCACTATCTACCTTGTCAATTCCCCGCAGTATTTTGTATGTCGTTATCATGTCTCCTCTGACCCTTCTTTCCTCCAGTGTTGTTAGTCCTATTTCCCTCAATCTTTCTTCATAAGACAGACCCCTGAGTTGTGGAACTAACCTTGTCGCAAACCTTTGCACTTTCTCTAGTTTCTTTACGTGCTTGACCAGGTGTGGGTTCCAGACTGGTGCTGCATATTCTAGTATGGGCCTGACATACACGGTATACAGGGTCTTGAACGATTCCTTGTTAAGGTAACGGAACGCTAATCTTAGGTTTGCCAGTCGCCCATATGCTGCCGCAGTTATCTGGTTGATGTGTGCCTCCGGAGACGGGCTTGGCGTTATACTCACTCCAAGGTCTTTCTCCTTTGCCGAGGTTTGTAGCCTTTGTCCGCCTAGCTTGTACTCTGTCAGCGGTCTTGTTTGCCCTTCTCCGATCCTCATGACTTTGCATTTGGAGGGATTGAATTCAAGAAGCCAATTGCTAGACCAGATGTCGAGCTTGTCCAGGTCTGTTTGCAGCCCTGCCTGGTCCTCTTCCGATGTGATTCTCCTCATTATTTTCACATCATCCGCGAATAGAGACACTTCTGAGTCTATCCCGTCCGTCATGTCATTTACATATACC
>WNWK01020431.1:0-22500 GCA_009830355.1 Cherax destructor | reverse complement strand
TTCCTAGCTATTTTAAAAGATTTATCAATTATGTTTCTTGGGTATTTTAAATCATTAGCTATTTCATAAATTTTAGAGATTTCTTCATCTATGAAATCTGGACTACAAATACGTAAAGCTCTCAAAAACATTGAAGAAAAAACCGACACTTTAACTCTATCTTGATGTGAAGAGTAATAGTGTACATAGGAACAATTATTTGTAGGTTTTCTGTAAATTTTGAATTTAAAATCAATGTTACCCTTAATAATAAACACATCTAGGAAGGGCAATGAGTTATTTACTTTGAATTCAACAGTAAAATTTATAGAATGAGCTAAGCTATTTAATTTAACAAGGAAATGGTTTATGTCTACATTTTTAGGCATAAGGCACAAAATATCATCAACATATCTATACCACTTAGCTCTATTGGGAAGGATAGTGTTAAGCAATCTTGTTTCGAAAAATTCCATATACAGTGGACCCCCGAGTTTCGTAAACCCCGGAAATCGTACATTTATGTAAGTATAATATTGTAAGTGCTTGTGGAAAAGTATTTTTGGGGGTCTGAAATAGACTAACCTATGTGACATTTTTTCTTAAGGGGGTAAATTCGTTCGGTAATGGCACTTGAGCAGAATTCAGGAGTGAAGTTTTTACGAAACTCGGGGGTCCACTGTACAGTGGTACCTCGACTTACAATATTTTTTCATTCCAGAATGCTGTTCAAGTGCCATTACCAAACGAATTTATCCCCATAAGGAATGATGTAAAATAGACTAGTCCTTTTAGACCCCCAAAATTACACTTACAAAAGCATTTAAAAAAATAAACTTACATAAAAGGGTGAGTTTGGGGACCATCGTAAGTCGAGGTACCACTGTATAAGTTACTAAGAACAGGTGAAAGAGGACTTCCCATTGCCATACCAAACTTCTGAGTGTAAAACTCATCATTAAATACAAATTTTGCATCAACAATACAAAGTTTAATAAGTTTAATGATAGCAGGAACTGGCAATGGTAAATCATAATTAACCAGTTCTTCAGATAAGAAACTTAGTAAATCATCAACAGGAACTTTTGTAAACAAGGAGGTAACATCAAAACTAACCATATTGAAATCATTTAAATCAGTGAAGGTGCTTAATTTATCAACTAAATCTAAGTTGTTTTTAACATTAAAATTAGAAATTTTTCCAACAAATGGGCTCAAAATATCAACAAGCCATTTAGAAAGTTTATAAGAAACTGAACCTATAGAGCTAATAATTGGTCTAACAGGATTACCAGGTTTGTGTGTTTTTATTAATCCATACATATAAGGTAAAGATGGATTAGTGGAAGTAAATTTTTTAATTAATTCATCTTTGCCCTTCAATACATACAGTAAAAAGACTTTTGATAAAAAATTCCCCCCAAAATGCTGACGGATGTGTCTATAAGATTCCCTGTAAAATATGCGATAAAGTTTATTATGGTCAAACTGGTAAAAGTCTTGAACTAAGATTAAAACAACATAAATATAGCATTAGAACTGGACAAGATTCTAATGCTCTATTTATTCATGTGAGAGACTTTAACCATCCAATTGATTTTCAAAATGCTGAGAAGGTTGTATCAAGCAAGTCCATGGTTGAGAGGAATATAATAGAATCATGTTTCATTAAAAGCAGTTTTGAAAATATGAATATTTCTTTTGGTTTATATAAATTGGATTCATTTATAATTAATAAAATTTGGGAAGAATTTAATGATAATTTGGACTAATCTTAATTCTTGGGAAGAGTTTCAGGTCCTTTCTTATGTTCCTCTTCACAGAGTCGTGCGTTGTTACGCTACTGTGAGGTGTAGTCTTTGTTAGTGTGATGTGACTGTGAGGTGTATTCTGCCCCTTTGTAAGCCTTCTTGTCATGTTTCCTTTTATAGTTCCTTGATAATGTGAGTAGTCACGAAAGCGCTTGGAATTCTTCTATTTTTTCATAAGTGGTTGTCTTGCATATATATACAGTGGTACCTCGGTTTACGATGGTCCCGAAAATAGCCCTTTTATGTAAGTATATTTTTTTAAATGCTTTTGTAAGTGTATTTCTGGGGGTCTAAAAGGACTAGTCTGTTTTACATTATTCCTTATGGGGATAAATTCGTTTGGTAATGGCACTTGAACAGCATTCGGGAATGAAAAATATCGTAAACCGAGGTACCACTGTATATATATATATATACGTATATATACAGTGGTACCCGGTTTACGATGGTCCCAAACTCACCCTTTTATGTAAGTTTATTTTTTAAATGCTTTTGTAAGTGTAATTTTGGGGTCTAAAAGGACTAGTCTATTTTACAACATTTCTTAAGGAGATAAATTCGTTTGGTAATGGCACTTGAACAGCATTCTGGAATGAAAAATATCAGAAACCGGGGTACCACTGTATATATACAGTGGTACCCCGGTTTACGATGGTCCCAAACTCACCCTTTTATGTAAGTTTATTTTTTAAATGCTTTTGTAAGTGTAATTTTGGGGGTCTAAAGGACTAGTCTATTTTACAACATTTCTTAAGGAGATAAATTCGTTTGGTAATGGCACTTGAACAGCATTCTGGAATGAAAAATATCGTAAACCGGGTACCACTGTATATATATATATATATATATATATATATATATATATATATATATATATATATATATATATATATATATATATATAGTATATATACACACACAGAACCATTGTAAAAGAAAAAATAGTGAACTTCCAAGTGCTTTAATGATTTATCACATTATCAACAAACTGTAAATGGGAAGTACAATGCCTGCACTTTAAAGGAGGGGTTTGGGATATTGGCAGTTTGGAGGGACTTCTAAACTGTCGTATCTGAGTGCTTCTGCTAAGACAGTGATTATGTATGAGTGAGGTGAAAGTGTTGAATGATGATCAAAGTATTTTCTTTCTTTTTGTGGATTTTCTTTATTTTTGGGTCACCCTGCCTCGGTGGGAGACGGCCGACGTGTTAAAAAAAAATATATATATAATATTATACAGTGGACCCCCGGTTTACGATGGTCTCCAAACCCGCCCTTATGTAAGTTTATTTTTTTAAATGCTTTTATAAGTGTATTTTTTGGGGTGTAAAAGGACTAGTCTACTTTACATTATTCCTCATGGAAATAAATTTGTTTTGTAATGGCACTTGAACAGCTTTCTGGAACGAAAAAATATCATAAACTGGGGGCCCACTGTATACAGTGGTCCCTCGGTTTTCGCTGAAAATTCGTTCCAGAATGCTGCTCAAGTGCCATTACCGAACGAATTTACTTTCTTAAGAAATAATGTCACATAGGTTAGTCTATTTCAGACCCCCAAAAATACACTTGCAACAGCACTTACGAAAATACACTTACAGAAATGTTCGAGTTTGGAGATGCACGAAAACCGAGGGACCACTGTATATATATATATACAGTGGTACCTCAGTTAACGATATTTTTTCGTATCAGAATGCTGTTCAAGTGCCATTACCAAATGAATTTATCCCCATAAGGAATAATGTAAAATAGACTAGTCCTTTTAGACCCCCAAAAATACACTTACAAAAGCATTTAAAAAAATAAACTTACATAAAAGGGAGAGTTTGGGGACCATCGTTAACCGAGGTACCACTGTGTGTGTATATGTGTGTGTATATATATATATATTTTTTTTTTTTTTATTAACACATCGGCCGATTCCCACCAAGGCAGGGTGGCCCGAAAAAGAAAAACTTTCATCATCATTCACTCCATCACTGTCTTGCCAGAAGGGTGCTTTACACTACAGTTATAAAACTGCAACATTAACACCCCTCCTTCAGAGTGCCGGCACTGTACTTCCCATCTCCAGAACTCAAGTCCGGCCTGCCGGTTTCCCTGAATCCCTTCATAAATGTTACTTTGCTCACACTCCAACAGCACGTCAAGTATTAAAAACCATATGCCTCCATTCACTCCTATCAAATACGCTCACACATGCTTGCTGGAAGTCCAAGCCCTCGCACACAAAACTTCATTTACCCCCTCCCTCCAACCTTTCCTAGGCCGACCCCTACCCCGCCTTCCCTCCACTACAGATTTATACACTCTCGAAGTCACTCTGTCTCGTTCCATTCTCTCTACATGTCCAAACCACCTCAACAACCCCTCCTCAGCTCTCTGGACAATCGTTTTGGTAATCCCGCACCTCCTCCTAATTTCCAAACTCCGAATTCTCTGCATTATATTCACACCACACATTGACCTCAGACATGACATCTCCACTGCCTCCAGCCTTCTCCTCGTTGCAACATTCATCACCCATGCTTCACACCCATATAAGAGCGTTAGTATAACTATACTCTCATACATTCCCTCTTTACTTCCATGGACAAGGTTCTTTGTCTCCACAGACTCAAGTGCTCCACTCACCCTTTTCCCCTCATCAATTCTATGATTCACCTCATCCTTCATAGACCCATCCGCCGACATGTCCACTCCCAAATATCTGAATACATTCACCTCCTCCATACTCTCTCCCTCCAATCTGATATCCAATCTTTCGTCACCTATTCTTTTTGTTATCCTCATCACCTTACTCTTTCCTATATTCACTTTCAATTTTCTTCTTTTACACACCCTACCAAATTCATCCACCAACCTCTGCAGCTTCTCTTCAGAATCTCCCAAAAGCACAGTGTCATCAGCAAAAGCAACTGTGACAACTCCCACTTTGTATTTGCTTCTTTATCTTTTAGCCCAACACCTCTTGCCAAGACCCTCGCATTCACTTCTCTTACAACCCCGTCTATAAATATATTGAACAACCACGGTGACATCACACATCCTTGTCTAAGGCCCACTTTTACTGGGAAATAGTCCCCTTCCCTCCTACACACTCTAACCTGAGCCTCACTATCCTCATAAAAACTCTTCACTGCTTTCAGTAACCTTCCTCCTATTCCATACACCTGCAACATCTGCCACATTGCCCCCTATCTACCCTATCATACGCCTTTTCCAAATCCATAAATGCCACAAAAACATCTTTACCCTTATCCAAATACTGTTCACCTATATGTTTCACTGTAAACACTTGGTCTACACACCCCTACCTTTCCTAAAGCCCCTTGTTCATCTGCTATCCTGCTTTCTGTTTTACTCTTAATTCTTTCAATAATAACTCTACCATACACTTTACCAGGTACACTCAACAGACTTATTCCCTATAATTTTTGCACTCTCTTTTGTCCCCTTTGCCTTTATACAAAGGAACAATACACGCTCTCTGCCAATCCCTAGGTACCTTACCCTCTTCCATACATTTATTAAATAATAGCACCAACCACTCCAAAATTATATCCCCACCTGCTTTTAACATTTCTATCTTTATCCCATCAATCCCAGCTGCCTTACCCCTTTCATTCTACCCACTGCCTCACGAACTTCCCTACACCCACAACTGGCTCTTCCACACTCCTACAAGATGTTATTCCTCCTTGCCCTACACACGAAATCACAGCTTCCCTGTCTTCATCAACATTTAACAAATCCTCAAAATATTCTCTCCATCTTCCCGATATCCTCTAACTCTCCATTTAATAACTCTCCTCTCCTATTTTTAACTGTCAAATCCATTTGTTCTCTAGGTTTCCTCAACTTATTAATCTCATTCCAAAACTTTTTCTTATTTTCAACAAAATTTGCTGATAACATCTCACCCACTCTCTCATCTGCTCTCTTTTTACATTGCTTCACCACTCTTTTAACTTCTCTTTTTCTCTCCATATACTCTTCCCTCCTTGCATCACTTCTACTTTGTAAAAACCTCTCATATGCTAACTTTTTCTCCCTTACTACTCTCTTTACATCATCATTCCACCAATCGCTCCTCTTCCCTCCCGCACCCACTCGCCTGTAACCACAAACTTCTGCTGAACACTCTAACACTACATTTTTAAATCTACCCCATACATTTTCGACCCCATTGCCTACACTCTCACTAGCCCATCTATCATCCAATAGTTGTTTATATCTTACCCTAACTGCCTCCTCTTTTAGTTTATAAACCTTCACCTCTCTTTTACTTACTGATTCTATTTTCCTTGTATCCCATCTACCTTTTACTCCCACTGTAGCTATAACTAAAAAGTGATCTGATATATCTGTAGCCCCTCTATAAACATGTACATCCTGAAGTCTACTCAACAGTCTTTTATCTACCAATACATAGTCCAACAAACTACTGTCATTACGCCCTACATCATATCTTGTATACTTATTTATCCTCTTTTTCTTAAAATATGTATTACCTATAACTAAACCCCTTTCTATACAAAGTTCAATCAAAGGGCTCCCATTATCATTTACACCTGGCACCCCAAACTTACCTACTACACCCTCTCTGCATGTTTCTCCCACTTTAGCATTTAGGTCCCCTACCACAATTACTCTCTCATTTGGTTCAAAAGTTCCTATACATTCGCTTAACATCTCCCAAAATCTCTCTCTCTCCTCTACACTCCTTTCTTCTCCAGGTGCATACACGCTTATTATGACCCACTTTTCGCATCCGACCCTTATTTTAATCCACATAATCCTTGAATTTACACATTTATATTCCCTCTTTTCCTTCCATAACTGATCCTTCAACATTATTGCTACCCCTTCCTTAGCTCTAACTCTCTCAGATACTCCTGACTTAATCCCATTTATTTCTCCCCACTGAAACTCGCCTACCCCTTCAGCTTTGTTTCGCTTAGGGCCAGGACATCCAACTTCTTTTCATTCATAACATCGGCAATCATCTCTTTCTTATCATCCGCACTACATCCACGCACATTCAGACAACCCAATTTTATAAAGTTTTCTTCTTCTCGTTTTTAGTAGATTTGTACAGGAGAAGGGGTTACTAGCCCATTGCTCCCGGCATCTTAGTCGCCTCATACGACACGCATGGCTTACGGAGGAAAGATTCTTTTCCACTTCCCCATGGACAATAGAGAAAATAAAAAGAACAAGAGCTATTAAGAAAAAGAAGAAAAACCTAGATGTGTGTATGTATATATATGCATGTGTATGCCAGTGTAGTGTGACCTAAAGTGTAAGTAGAAGTAGCTAGATATACCTGTTATCCAGCGTGTTTATGAGACAGAAAAAAGACACCAGCAATCCTACCATCATGTAAAACAGTTTCAGGTTTCTGTTTCACAGTCACGTATATATATATATATATATACGTATATATATATATATATACGTATATATATATATATATATACGTATATATATACATGTATATATATACGTATATATATATATATATATATACGTATATATATATATACAGTGGTACCCCGGTTTACGATGGTCTCCAAACTCGCCTTTTTATGTAAGTTTATTTTTTTTAAATGCTTTTGTAAGTGTATTTTTGGGGGTCTAAAATGACTAGTCTATTTTACATTATTCCTTATGGGGATAATTCGTTTGGTAATGGTACTTGAACAGCATTCTGGAACGAAAAAATATCGTAAACCGGGGTACCACTGTATATATATACGTATATATATATATATATATATATACGTATATATATATATATATATATATATATATATATATATATATATATATATACAGTGGTACCTCGACTTACGATGGTCCCCAAACTCACCCTTTTATGTAAGTTTATTTTTTAAACGCTTTTGTAAGTGTAATTTTGGGGATCTAAAAGGACTAGTCTATTTTATATCATTCCTTAAAGGGATAAATTCGTTTGGTAATGGCACTTGAACAGTATTCTGAATGAAAAAATATCGTAAGTCGAGGTACCACTGTATATATATATATATATATATTATATATATATATATATTATATATATATATATATATTATATATATATATATATATTATATATATATAGTGGACCTCGGTTAACGAATACCCGGAAATCGTGCAATTATGTAAGTATAATTTTGTAAGTTCTTGTGGAAGTGTATTTTTGGGGGTCTGAAATAGACTAACCTACGTGAAATTTTTCCTTAAGGGAGTAAATTCGTTCGGTAATGGCACTTGAGCAGACTTCAGGAGTGAAGTTTTACGAAACTCGGAGTTCACTGTATATATATATAATATATATATATATATACAGTGGACCCTCGGTTAACGAATACCCCGGAAATCGTGCAGTTATGTAAGTATAATTTTGTAAGTTCTTGTGGAAGTGTATTTTTGGGGGTCTGAAATAGACTAACCTACGTGAAATTTTTCCTTAAGGGAGTAAATTCGTTCGGTAATGGCACTTGAGCAGACTTCAGGAGTGAAGTTTTTACGAAACTCGGGGGTCCACTGTATATACAGTGGACCCTCGGTTAATGAATACCCCGGAAATCGTACAGTTATGTAAGTATAATATTGTAAGTGCATGTGGAAGTGTATTTTTGGGGGTCTGAAATAGACTAACCTACGTGACATTATTTCTTAAGGACGTAATTTCGTTCGGTAATGGCACTTGAGCAGGCTTCTGGGATGAAGTTTTTTCGTTAACCGAGGGTCCACTGTATATATATTACTGAGAAACTTTTATTTCAATAAGTAAAACTAATTGAAATTTGATGTGAACTGTTTATTTTATCTGTGAATAAGTGTGAATATTTGCACTTTTCTATGATGCTCTAACACAGACATACTCCAACACAGTTATATCTCAACACAGCCACACTCCAACACTCACACTAGTATTATTATTATTATTATAATCATGGGGAGCACTAAACCCGTAGGATTATACAGCGCCTGTGGGGGGGGATGGAAGGTATTCAGGCTCAATTCAGGGAACTGGATCACAGATCCAATTTCCTAGATAAAGAGCCATTCACCAGAGTCAAGGAACCTCCCTTGAGGGGACACTAGTAAGTAAATAAGTTTATTGAGGTAGAGGTGGCCTGGTAGGCAACGCTCTCGCTTCACATGCTGAGTGTCCGTGGCTGGATCCCCGGCATGGGTGGAAACACTGGGTGTGTTTCCTTGCACCTGTTGTCCTGTTCATCTAGCAAGGAAGTAGTACCTGGGAGTTAGTCGACTGTTGTGGGTCACATCCTGGGGGACAAGATTTAAGGACCACAATGGAAATAAGACAGACAGTCCCTTGATGACGCGCTGACTTTCTTGGGTTATCCTAGGTGGCTAACCCTCCGGGGTTAAAAATCCCAACAAAATCTTATCACCTAATATAACCCAACACAATAAGAAGAAAAGCCTTACTAAATAGACATTCTGGTTTGTTGTGTTTATAAAGGCCACTGACAGCTTACGAAGTATCGAGCCTGACTTCCCGATAAGTTTATTCAGGTACACACAAATACATTTACATAGATTATCATACATAGCAGCATATGTGTAGAGAACCTAGGATAACCCAAAAAGTCAGACAGAGTGACCTATTTCCATTGGTCTACATTTGGAATGTTTTTACTTTTTATTTTTATTCATGGTTGCGATCTTACATATTCTTGGGCTGCTGATTGTAAATATCTAAACCATTTTGCACAATCATGTAAGGATTTTGAATAAAATACAAATTAATGATAATAAAAAATGTGAATTTTTAATAAATTGTTACTTTATTAAAATTAGGCAAGTAATCATGGAAAAGCACATTGTGTGGTTTGCTATGGTGACATGTATGACAAGTAAGTAAATATGAGTTTGGGTACCAGTTCATCTAAGTACAACTGAACAAACACCCACACTTACATACATGTATGCATACATAGTAACGTGTGAGTTACCTAGGATGGCCCAAAGAAGTCGGACACAGTGATTTATCTCATTGTCATTGCAACATAGTTTTTTTAGTTTTTTAGTTTTATATGTATGTGTGTGTGTGTGTGTATATATATATCTATGAATATATATATGTATATATGTAATTTGTGGTTGGGTGTGGGAGGTTGTCTTCACCATCATTGTGATGTCTGCAATATTATCATTTCAGTGAGGTATCATATTAGGTGGCAGTATCCTGTGTTGACTCAAGAGGAAGTTATCATTGAATTATAATTTTTGTGATCAATATTACCTACCGTTCTACCTCTCTTTATTCTCATCTTTGTAATTTGTGATTAGGTGTAAGACCTTGTCTGTGCAATCCATTATTGTACCATATTATTAACACCTATACAAGAAGTCTGAATGTTTATGTTAGACTTCTATAGTAAATATGAGTAGTAACCTAAGTTAAATAAGTACATGTACATAATTGGAAGTGTTCATTGAAGTGGAACCCTGGTCTTACACGAGATACCTAAAGTAAAGTAAAGTAAATTTTATTTCATTGCAATTTTACATAGATATTTGTAGTTACAATCATAAACTGAAGTGTAAGGAGAGCCACTGACATGCCATGGCATTAGGGGCAGCTTAATCTAATGACTTATAGACTATGTACATAATACAGTGGACCACCGAGTTTCGTAAAAACTTCACTCCTGAAGTCTGCTCAAGTGCCATTACCGAACGAATTTACTCCCTTAAGGAAAAATTTCACGTAGGTTAGTCTATTTCAGACCCCCAAAAATACACTTCCACAAGAACTTACAAAATTATACTTACATAATTGCACGATTTCCGGGGTATTCGTTAACCGAGGGTCCACTGTATTAGAGAAATTGATTGAGATTTTTCTAGTTATATATTTGATTTCAAATTACAATATGATGATCCCTTGATATCTGTGTTCAACAGCCATTAAGTGTTCACTTCTTCATTGTATACATTGTATTATTTTTTTTTATTCATTTGCTCAATATTTCCTTGAACAAATTCACTCTTAATATTCATTATTCTCCTTGCACTCAAGTATTTACTTAATTTACAATAAAGTTAATTAAAGTGTTCAGTCTACATATTCCCAGTGCACAATTAATTTATTGCTGCATTAATCACTTCTGCAACTTACTTTATTGTTCTCCAATGATTGATTTCTGCAATTATTTTATATAGTTTTTTGTGCTCTATTTTATTTTACTTATTGTGTATTTCTGACAAGTGCCTAAAGTGTAATTCACTGAGTTGTCAATTCTCATGCAGTGTACCTTAGACATTTTAATTATGTACTTGTAATGTCTGCAATATTTTTATTTTTATGAGGTATCAAATTAGGTGGGAGTAGCCTGTATTGTGTAATATTTTTGTGATCAATATTACCTACCGTTCTACCTCTCTTTATTCTCATCTTGTGATTTGTGATTAGGTGCAAGACCTTGTCTGTACAATCCATTCTTGTACCATATTATTAATACTGTGAGTCTTACATGAGCTATCATCACCTGCAAACATGGCAACTGTCACTGACGAATATATTTCTGCATGTGATGACAGCTTCCAGATCTTTATAAGTAAACAAAGAATGAAAAGTGAGAAAGGGCTAGAGCGCCGACGTAGTCAGGCTTACTTGACTCGTAGGCAATGTGAACCTAGACGTCCATGGTGCACACAGGGTGCAAGAAGCCTTTCTTCTAAGGAAGACTGTGTTAAGCTGAACTTCCCTGACAACACCTTGCTGCAGGGTAGGTGTGCATGGCTAATGGCAGCAGTAAATGCACATCCGAAGGCGAGGATCCACTTTGGAAAAAACTCACACAACTTTGTGTTTGTGGAACAGAACAAAGAACTGATCAGTGATCTACTTAACACAACCTATGGGGATATTAAGCTGCTCCGCCCTCCATCAGACACGCATCACTTTAAAAAAGGGGTCAGTATCATAATCTTTGGATACCCTCTCAACATGGACCCATCCCATCTGACTCTAAGCGAGCATATCATCAAGCCCAAAAGACTTAAAGGAAAATCCCAAATTATTGCTAGTTGGGTAGGCCCTGTGCCCCTCCCCCGAAATATCTGGGTGCATGGTCTAAGTTTCCTACCCATCGACGTGTACCTACCCCCTCAACATCAGTGCCAGAATCAGTGTCAGCATCAGTGCCAGAATCAGTGTCAGCATCAGTGCCAGAATCAGTGTCAGCATCAGTGCCAGAATCAGTGTCAGCATCAGTGCCAGCATTAGTGCCAGAATGTGTCAGCATCAGTGTCAGCATCAGTTTCAGCATCAGTGTCACCATCAGTTTCAGCATCAGTGCCAGTATTATGAACACATGTAACAAATGGCCAGTGAGACCTGGTCGTAATGGGATTGGAGCAAACAAACTCAGCAGTAGACTACAATGTATATTTTGCCTACACCCGCTATATACAGGTATGTACACTTTGTACAATATGTACAGTTAGAATAATAGGTGTACACCACAGTGACAGATGGCAAAGCAGAAGCCAAAGAGAGTGAGACACTTAAGCAACATATGGGAATCTTTATTGAAGAAAAATTTCGCTACACAGTGGCTTCATCAGTCCAATACAAAGCAGAAAGTTGTAAGGAGAGGAGGAGTTTGAGGTAATCAGTCCCTCAGCCTGGAGTCGATGTGTTCAGTCCATCAATCTTGAAGAAAGTACAGCATAGGGCCACAGAAGTGGCTTATATACTGTAGTCAGGTGAGGCAAAGCAGGAGGAGGCAGGGTCATAGTGGTACCATCCCATCCACTAGTCAAAGTAGATCTTCGTCCAAAGGTTGGACAAGTGTTGAAGAATTCGTTTGTATCAAGATTCCATGATGTTGCAGTGTCTGACAGATGTGACAAATGGTTTTGAAAACTGACAAGTTGAAGATTAAGACACTTAACCAACATATGGGAATCTTTATTGAGGAAACATTTCGACACACAGTGGTGAAACGGTACCACAGATGGTACCACTATGACCCCGCCTCCTCCTGCTTCACCTCACCTGACTACAATATACAGTGGTACCTTTACTTACGAGCAAAATTCGTTCCAGTCGGCTATTCAAGTGCCGATACCAAAGGAATTTTTTCCCATAAGAAATAATAAAAATTAGGTTAATCCATTTCATACCCCTAAAAATACACTTACAAAAGCACCTACAAAAATACACTTACATAATTGTTCAAGTTGGGAGCTGCTCGTAAGTAGAGGTACCACTGTATAAGCCACTTCTACGGCCCTATGCTGTACTTTCTTCAAGATTGATGGACTGAACACATCGACTCCAGGCTGAGGGACTGATTACCTCAAACTCTTCCTCTCCTTACAACTTTCTGCTTTGTATTGGACTGATGAAGCTACTGTGTGGCGAAACATTTCTTCAATAAAGATTCCCATATACAGTGGACCCCCGGTGTTCGTCCTGCTCAAAACACGCCCTTTTATGTAAGTTTATTTTTTTAAATGCTTTTATAAGTGTAGTTTTGGGGGTCTAAAAGGACTAGTCTACTTTACATTATTTCTTAAGGGAATAAATTCGGTTGGTAATGGTTGGTAATTTCATTAGTTATCCTCCAAATATATAACATCAATTCCATTTTCTGAAGCTTCAGAGAAAATTTAAACCACTGAAAATGTTTATAAATTAAATCTGCAATATACAGTGGACCCTTGGTTTTCGTTGATAATTCTTTCCAGAATGCTGTTCGAGTGCCGTTACCGAACGAATCTGTTCGTATAAGGACGAATGTAAATTAGATTAGTCGTTTCAGACCCCCAAAAATACACTTACAAAAGCACTTACAAAGATACACTTACATAATTGTTCGAGTTGGGAGCTGTACGAAAACCGAGGGTCCATTGTATTAAACACTGAAGACTAGACACCGAACACAACTTTAGAAGAGGTTACTATTATTATTATTGTAAAAGTGGGCAAATAATGGTGTATTAAGTATGAGCAGGAGGTGAGTGTATTCTGTGGTCATTAGTCCCCACATTATAGATTCACATTTTCTATATTTCATATTTGTTAACAGCAAACATTTGCAATATATTCATTTACAAAGTGAAGAAGAGCTTACCAGTGGCACTGATGGCTGTCTCATAGTTTTCACCTTTGTCCTCCGCATCATCTGGAAGAAATGCATTTTACCTCCATGTGCTATGACATTCTATGAATAGGTTATATACAGAGGAAAAAAGTGAATGTCTTCTCAGCATGATTAAGTCATTCCTGGTCCTCAAATGTGAAGTATGTAGTGGGAAAGAGGAGATACCCAGAGAAAAATTCTTGATTTAACAGACTTATATTTAATGGATTTTGGAAACACTTGACAAAACTCATTGGGGTTCTCAGTGTGATATTTCCCATCTAATAGAGATAGTCAATTTCTTCAACAACTGTCATTGCTCAGTGTGGGTTCATTCAGCACATCACCCAGAGGCTTGATCGTTTGTTTGTCAATCACAGCAAGGTCTCTGACCCATCAGGCTGCTGAGGATTGCTGGAAAAACTTGTCACGTTCTTTCTTGAAGATAATTGGGTGTATGAAGGAAATTTTCTCTAACATTTGAATGATGTTGAAAAGCCATGGACCTTTATAAATACATACTGAGCTATCTCTTAGAATAGCTATTGCACCTCTTTTTTTTTTTTTGGGGTAATTGCTGCCCACCCTACTGTCAACCTGAGAGGCATAGATATGCCAGTCTTTTTCCAGGCATCATGCAATCAGCCATTCCCTGGAAGAGAGAGCTTATCTGACAGATTTTACAGAGAAATTAAGATTTCTCTTATTATACACTCAAACTGTACTAGGGCATAATACAGTGGACCCTGGTTTTCGTAATTAATCCGTTCCAGCAAGTGACTAAAACTGAATACGTATTACGATTTCCAAATCTTTTTTTCCCATAAGAAATAATGGAAATTCAATTAATCCGTTCCAGACACCCAAAAGTATTAAAATAAAATATTTTTGTACATTAAATATACACATTTAATTACACAGAAAACAATGAGACATGAAGAATAAAATAATAATAACATGTCACTTACCTTTATTGAAGAGTTGTTGATGTGTGGAAGACGGGAGGAGGGGAGAGGATGGAAGATTTGTTATTGTTTGGAAAGGGAATACATTCCATAAAGACTTCAGGTAACAAGTCCTTTTCTGGGGTTACTTCCCTTCTTTGTTTTTTAATGCCACTAGGACCAGCTTGAGAGTCACTGGACCCCTGTCTCACAAAATAACTGTCCAGAGAGTTCTGTGTCTGGCATCTCTTTAAAACTTGCCTAAAATGGGACACCACACTGTCATTGTACATGTTGCCAACATGGCCTGCAACAGCTATGTCAGGGTGAAGATCATCCATAAATCTTTGCACCTCAGTCCACTTGGCACAAATGTCCTTAATCTTTGAAGACGACACCGTCTTCCATCTCTCTTCCTCCTCTGAAGCAATTTCCCGAGCTGTGGTCTGTTGATGTTGCAGATGAAGCTCTTGCAGATCTTCCGTGGTTAGCTCTTCAATGTGATCCTCCACCAACTCTTCCACATCCTCGTCACTAACCTCCAACCCCATGGACTTCTCAGGTGCCACAATTTTTTCCACAACAGGCACAGGGTCCTGAGGGTCAGTCCCAAACCCTTCAAAATCCCTCTCTGGGACACAGTCTGGCCACAATTTTTTTCCAAGCAGAGTTCAAAGTCCTGGAGGTCACTTCCTCCCAAGCCTTCCCTATAAGGTTTATGCAATGGAGGATGCTGAAGTGATCTTTCCAGAACTCTCTTAGGGTCAATTCAGTGTCCGAGGTTATGTCAAAGCATCTTTGAAACATTGCTTTGGTGAGCAGTTTTTTGAAGTTTGCAATGACATGCTGGTCCATGGGCTGGAGGAGAGGAGTGGTATTAGGGGGCAAGAATTTCACTTTGATGAAATAAAACTCCTCCAAGATTTGCTCTTCCAAGTCTCGAGGATGAGCAGGACCATTGTCCATTATCAGGAGGCACTTGAGTTCCAATTTATTTTCCAGGAGGTATTTCTTCACAATGGGGCCAAACACTTCGTTGAACCAATCAACAAAAATTTCCCTCATGACCCACGCCTTACTGTTAGCCTTCCACATCACACACAAATTAGCCATGGCAACACTGTATTTCTTGAACACTCTGGGATTTTCAGAGTGGTACACGAGTAAAGGCTTCAATTTTAAATCCCCACTAGCGTTAGCAAAACATAAGAGTTAGCCTGTCTTTCATAGGCTTTGTCCTGGCAGTGCCTTTTCCTCCTGTGTAATGTAGGTCCTGTTTGGCATTTTCTTCCAAAACAGGCCTGTTTTTTCACAATTGAACACTTGTTGTGGTTTGAATTGTTCAGCCTCTATGTACCCCTTGAATTCCTGCACATATTTTTCAGCAGCACATTTGTCTGAACTTGTTCCCTCACCATGCCTTATCACACTGTGTATGCCACTACGCTTCTAAAATCTGTCAAGCCAGCCTTTGCTGGCTTTAAATTCGCTCACTTCAGCACTCATTGCAGGCATTTTCTTGACGAGATCATCATGCAACTGCCTTGCTTTTTCACATATTATCGCCTGCGTAACACTATCTCCTGCTAATTCTTTCTCTTTGATCCACAACAACAACAAAGTCTCCACATCTTCCAGTATTTGCGATCTCTGTTTTGTGACCATACTTGCACCTTTCGCAACAGCTTCCTTGATTTCATTTCTCTTGGCCACGATGGAAGCGATGGTTGTATGGGCTTTGCCATACAGCCTGGCCAGCTCGGCGACACGTACTCCACTTTCATATTTTGCGATGATCTTTTTTCAGTTCTACCATGTTTCTGACCTTCTTTACCACAGGGCTGGCACTAGGAGCTTTCTTTGGGCCCATGGTGGCATATTTAGCAGTTGCAAGCACTAAAAACAATGGACGCACGACCACAACACAAGACACAGATCACTTTTTGACATACCCCGAGTCCATACCAACCAATGTAAAAATTCTATGCACATAAAGGGCCCCAGAATCTGGAATTCATTACCAGTAAATATTAAGTTAACCTTGTCTGAAAATCAATTTAAGACTCTTCTCAAAAATCACCTACTCACCCTATACTAAATACTCATACTGTAGCAACTTTCAAACCCAATGTTATTTTCCTTAAGATAATCTCAGTTTTATATTATCATCCTCCTTAACACTTGTTGCAATTTCATATCATCATATTGTCATTTTAATAGTACAGTCATCCCTCGGTTTTCGATTTTAATCCGTTCCAGATGGATCGGCTAAAACCAAAATCGGCGAAAACCAAAACTATTTTCCCCATAAGAAATAATGGAAATTCAATTAATCCGTTTCAGAAACCCAGAAGTTTGGAATTTTTTTTTTTTTGGGGGCCTTAAAGATAGATTTACATGCACAAATGAATGAAATGAATGTGGCACTTACCCTTACTGAAGACTGATGTTGTTGGATGGAAGAGATAGGAGGGAGAGGGTAGAAACCTAATTTTTGGAAGGGAAATCCCCTCCATAAGGACTCTAGGTACCAAGTCCTCATCTGGGGTCACTTCCTTCTTTGTCTTTTAATCCCACTAGGACCAGCTTGTGATTCACTGCACACCTGTGGCACTAAATATCTCTCCAGAGAGCTCTGTATCTGGCGGTCTTTAAAATGTCCCTAAAATGGGACATGGAATTGTCATTGTAAAAGTAGCCAGCACGGATTGCAACATCTTTGTCAGGGTGATGTTCCTCCACAAATGATTGCACCTACTCCACATTGCACAAATCTCCTTAATCTCTGAAGAAGGCACCTTACATCTTTCTTCCTCCACTGAAGCAATTTCCTCAGATCTGTTTTGTTGTTGTTGCAGCTCAAGCTCTTGCAGCTCTTCAGTGGTTAGATCTTCATTGTGGTCCTCCACCAACTCTTCCACATCCTCTCCATTCACATCCAACCCCATAGAAGTCCCCAATTCCACAAACTTTCCACAACTTCCATAGGCTCATCAGGGTTAGCTTCAAACCCTTCAAAATCCCTCTCTTGTACACAATCTGGCCACAACTTTCTCCAAGCAGAGTTCATCGTCCTGGAGGTCACTCCCTGCCAAGCTTTATCTATAAGGCCTATGCAATGGAAGATATCGAAGTGAGCCTTCCAGAACTCTTTTAGGTCAATCTAGTGTCTGAGGTTACATCAAAGCACCTTTGAAACATTGCTTTGGTGTACAGTTTTTAAAGTTTGCAATGACCTGCTGGTCCATGGGCTGGAGGAGAGGAGTGGTGTTAGGAGGCAAGAACTTCACTTTTACAAATCTGAATTCCTTAGGCATTTGGTCTTCCAAGTCTTGAGGATGACCAGGAGCATTGTCCATTACCAGGAGGCACTTAAGTGGCAATTTATTCTCCAATAGATATTTCTTCACACTGGGGCCAAACACTTGATTAAACCATTCCAGGAAAATTTCCCTAGTGACCCATGCCTTAGCATTAGACTTCCAAAACACACACAATTTACCTTTGTCAACACTGTATTTGTTGAACACTCTGGGATTTTCAGAGTGATACACGAGTAAAGGCTTCACTTTTAAATCCCCACTAGCATTCCCACATAACATAAGAGTTAGCCTGTCTTTCATAGGCTTGTGTCCTGACATTGCCTTTTCCTCCTGTGTGATGTAGGTCCTCCTTGGCATTTTCTTCCAAAAGAGGCCTGTTTCGTCACAATTAAACACTTGTTGGGGTTTAAATTCTTCTGCCTCTACATATTCTTTAAACTCACGCACAAATTTTTCAGCCCCATCTTTATCTGAACTGGCACCCTCACCATGCCTTACAACACTGTGTATGCCAGTTGCTTCTTGAAGTTTTCAACCAGCCTTTGCTGGCCTTAAATTCATAAACCTCAACACTGGTTCCAGGCATTTTCTTTACAAGATCGGCATGCAACAGCCTTGCTTTTTCACATATGATGGATTGCACAACACTATCACCCGCTAGCAGTTTTGGTTTATCCACACCAATAACAATTTCTCCATATTTTCCATTGTTTGTGATCTCTGTTTCGTTATCGTATTCACCCCTTTCGCAACATTAGCTTCCGTGATTTCCTTTCTCTTTGCCACAATGGAACTGATGGTTGATGGGTTTTCTTGTATATCCTGGCGAGCTCGGCAATACGTACACCACTATCATATTTTTCTATTATTTCTTTCTTCATTTCTACAGTGTTCCTCACTTTCTTTACCAAAGAACTGGCACTAGGAGCTTTCTTTGGGCCCATGGTAGCTTATTTAGTAGTCACACACAATAATCAAGGGCCAAAAACAATGAATTGTTAATAAATGTTTTGTATAAACTCCTGGGGTGATGTTCACTCAAGCATAAACAATGCTAGACTGCGTGACAATGTGCGTGGGAGGTGCGTGGGTGGCGGGCCTACGGCCTTTGTATGTGCGCGGCACTAGTGGACAGGTCCCATACGGTGGCGAAAACTAAAACAATCGCCGAAAACTAAGACAAATTTTCCCTGAAAAAAGTCGGCGAAAACCAAAATCGACGAAAACTGGGACAAGTGAAAACCAAGGGATGACTGTATAGTATCATTATATTGTAATTTGAAATAAAATATATAACTAGAAGAAACTCAATAAATTTCTCTAGTATTCTTATTTTACTAGTATAGCATCAACATATTGTAATTTGAAATAAAATATACAACTAGAATAAACTCAACCAATTTCTCTAGTATTGTCTTTTTAATAGTATAGTATTATCATATTGTAATTTGAAATAAAATATATAACTAGAATAAACTCAATCAATTTCTCTAGTATTATGTACATAGTGAATAAGTCTTTAGACTAAGCTGCCCCTAATGACATGGCATGCCAGTGGCTCTCCTTGCATTACAGTTTTATAATTGTAACTACCAATACCTATGTATACTTGTAACTTGCAACGAAATAAAAATAATATTATTATATTATTATTATTATTATATAATAATGACGAAATGTATCGTATGAACGCGTGGGGTGACAGTCACTCGCTGGTAAACAATGGCACACTGACTCTGAATGGTGTGTCAAGCTGGGCATATGCATCTGGGACCAATGACGATTACTGAGCGGAATTACGATCACAGAACCAATATTTTTACGAAAAAAGTTACGATTACCGAATATTACGAACTCCGATTACTAATAAAACTGGGGTACCACTGTAAATCGATAAGCCAGAGGTCCTTAATATGATGATTCCCACCCAATGGAGACCACATCAATTATTCCAACAAATGCAATTGTTCATTGTATTGTCTTAGTCCCAGTTCATGGCATAAGAATTGCTCTATAGGTATATACTTGTCCATACACTACTCTACGGTGGTACATCATGAACCATACATACACCCAACAAATAAATTTCATGATTAATTTTCATTGTAATGAATTTCTTAATTTTACATATCAATCATTTAAAGAATAATGTTATAAACAGTATTACTATAATGTTTCTTGTTATCAAAATATATGAACAGTCCCACTAGTGAATTCAGACATGACCATCAGAGGTACAGCTATAGTCCCTGTTGTGACTTGACAATGGTCCAGGATAGACCAAAATATCATCATAAAGATCCTTGCCTAATTGCAAATTTTGGTGGATTGTTCCAACCACACCATCATGCTTCCTTTTTACATTTTATAGGGAAGGGCACAGTTGTGGCACACCAAAAGTAAATTCCACATAAGCATCCATATATTACTAACATACAATACCAATTTACTCAGGGCAACATGGTTACTCAATAAGACAGATGCCTGGCAGCTAATATTACACATGGAAGTTTAATTCATGAACTAATCAACAGCAATGGGATACCAAATTTTTTAGCTGATACCAATACTCAATTTTGAACTGATAACCCATATCTTTTCAATATTTTCTATGTTCAAAATTATGATATGTTCAATATATAAGGAAATGCTTACTGCTCAAAAGGTATTAAATAACCCAGAGAGGTTAAATATTAAATAACTTAATTTCTCTGGGATGCTAATGTCATTACTCATTACTAATTACAGGCATCCCAGTGAGGTCTACAAATTAAAAAAAAATTAAATACATCTACATATCTAGTAATATGATGAAGACATAATCAGAAATAAATTCCAAAAATAACAGACTGAATAATTTCCAATTATATTAGACATAAAACTAAAACATCCAAAACTCATAATATGCTCCTTGGATCAAGAGCCCCTCACTGACATCAAGTTACTTCCTTGAAAGAAGCAAGAACCTGGTGTAAGTACCTGGGTTGCATCCTGGGGATAAGAATCAGATGTCATTAAAAACAGACCAAACTGATTTGGTTTCTTAAGTTACCTGTGTTAATACTCTGAGTAAAATATATTCTACTCACCAATCTGCCTTTCCAATGAGTTTAAGAAGGTATTTATCACCAGTTTACCTTTCCTCTGGGAAGGTATTTATTAGTCTAGCCTTCCACTGAACCCAAGAAAGATTAGGTATTTACCACTGTTTGTCCACTGAACTCAGGAAGGATTAGGTCCCTACCAATCTGTTCTTCCACTGAGCCCACGAAAGATTAGGTTCTCACCAATCTGTTCTTCCAGTGAAACCAGGAAAGATTAGGTACTCACCAATCTTCTATTCCAAAGAGTCCAGCAACACTCCATAAATTAGACACATGTGCAGCGCTTGGGTATCTTTACTGAGGAAACGTTTCACCACACAGTGGCTTCATCAGTCCTATACAAAGGAGAATAATGAAGATCAGAAGGAGTTTGAGGTAATCAGTCCCTCAGCCTGGAGTCGATGTAATCAGTCCATCAATCTTAAAAAGAATACAGCATATGCACGAAGAAGTGGCTTATATACTTATAAACCCATGAGGCCTGGTCACAAACTGGGCCGGGGGGGGCGTTGACCCCCGGAACCCTCTCCAAGTATACTCCAGGTATACCTATAGGCATGACCTACTTCCACATGTGGATTTGTTCACTGTGATATCACCTACGACTGCTGAACCTCACCTGTCTACATTATATAAGCCACTTCTTCACACATATGCTGTATTCTTCTCAGGATTGATGGACCGATTACATCAACTCCAGGCTGAGGGACTGATTATTACCTCAAATTCCTTCTGATCTTCATCATTCTCCTTTGTATAGGAGTATAGGACTGATGAAGCCACTGTGTGGCGAAACGTTTCCTCAATAAAGATACCCAAGTGTTGCTTATGTGTCTAATTTATTAACTTGTCGGTTCTCTGAACTATTTGTCTACCACACTATCTATCGCTGAGGTAACACGTTATATCCTAGACACTTCGCCACTCATATCACCTCTTAAGTTCCATAAGATAAGATTTCGTTCGGATTTTTAACCCTGGAGGGTTAGCCACCCAGGATAACACAAGAAAGTCAGTGCGTCATCGAGGACTGTCTGTCTTATTTCCATTGGGGTCCTCAATCTTGTCCCCCAGGATGCGACCCACACCAGTCGCCTAATACCCAGGTACCCATTGTCTGCTAGGTGAACAGGACAACAGGTGTAAGGAAACTCGTCGAAATGTTTCCACCCAGCCGGGAATCGAACCAGGGCTCTCCG
>WNWK01020430.1:12500-35865 GCA_009830355.1 Cherax destructor | reverse complement strand
CTATCATTTCATAAGAAATTTTTTTTTTTCAAAAATTTTTGACCCCAGGAACACTTTTCCGAGAAGGCCTGTCAACCCCCAAGGGGTTAAAGGAGGGGTTTGGGATATTGGCAGTTTGGAGGGACTTCTAAACTGTCGTATTCTGAGCTCCTCTGCAAAGACATTGATTATGTATGAGTGAGGTGAAAGTGTAGAATGATGAAAGTATTTTCTTTTGGGGATTTTCTTTCTTTTTGGGTCACCCTGCCTCGGTGGGAGACGGCCGACTTGTTGAAAAAAAAAAAAAAGAATGGATGTAAACAATGTGACATCTCGTTTGTCATGCCACCGTTAATGCCATGATGTCATTGGCAGCAAACACCTGCACCTCACCACTACAAGTGCCTGCGTTGAAGCTGGGCTTGGAATCTGAATTGCTCGATTTTCGCACCCTACGAAAACTGGGGGTCCACTGTATAATGTATGCCCCTTACCATGATATGGTTCCATCATTGTTCTCACTGTCACCTGAGATACCCAATAACATCCTGGTATCTTTCAATGTTTTACTTCCGTGTATACACTTATGTCCAATACCAGGCCACTGTCACAGTCAGAGTACAAACAGTTTTATACCAGTGTTTCCTCTTGATAGGTACAGTGGAACCCCGATTTTCGAACAAGTCAGCAATCGAACAAATCAGAATTTTGAACACTTTTTTAGAACAAATTTTGTCCCGCCAATTGAACATGTCCCGCGTTTCGAACAAGTACATACCAGACCTGTCCACCCAGGTGCTGCCCGCACAGGCTCATGAGTCAGTCTAGCTTTGTTTATCCTTCAGTGAACATTACCCTGCGTGCTCTTCCAAACATTTCACAGGCAGTGGTAGAAGCAGGCAGTGGTAAAGGCAGGCTGTGGTAGAGGCAGGCAGTGGTAGAGAGAGGCAGTGGTAGAGGCACGTAGTGGAAGAAGCATGCAGGGGTAGAGGCAGGCAGCAGTAGAGGCAGGCAGGGGTAGAGGCAAGCAGGGGTAGAGGCAGGCAGGGGTAGAGGCAGGCAGTGATAGAGGCTTGCAGGGGTAGAGGCAGGCAGAGGTAGAGGCAGGCAGTGGTAGAGAGGGCAGTGGTAGAGGCACATAGTGGAAGAAGCAGGCAGGGGTAGAGGCAGGCAGGGGTAGAGGCAGGCAGCAGTAGAGGCAGGCAGGGGTAGAGGCAGGCAGGGGTAGAGGCAAGCAGGGGTAGAGGCAGGCAGGGGTAGAGGCAGGCAGTGGTAGAGGCTTTCTGGGGTAGAGGCAGGCAGCGGAAGAGGCAGGCAGCGGTAGAGGCAGGCAGCGGTAGAGGCAGGCAGCGGTAGAGGCAGGCAGGGGTAGAGGCAAGCAGCAGTAGAGGCAGTCTTAATGTAGAGTGAGAGGTGAGTAAACAAGATTAAATGAATAAACAAGAGAGAATGAGTGTGTAGAAGGTTCGAGTTTTGTAAACAAACCAGTTGTTGCTGCTGTTGCTGTTACCAGCCTGGACGCGAATGAATTCTGTTCACTTCATGAAGCCAACTGGAAAAACATCTCATATTTATGTTAATTTATATGTTTATATGTTACATAGCGTGTTTATTATATAATTTTGAAAATATCATAAATGGATTAAGCCAACTGTCTATATTAACATTTTATACGCTCAGAGTGATTATTATTGTGCTATTATTATAATTTTTAATGTGCCTCAGTGATTATTATTGTTATTATCATTATTATTAATATGGCACCTTCAAGACTAATAACACACTCTTAGTGATTTTAATGTGTTCCTGCACGCCAGCACAGGCGCAAGTTGTGGAGTTTAAAGCAGTTAAGTTCAGTGACAAAGTGTAGCATTAAGAGTGTAGCGATTAAGCGATAGAAAAAGGACGAAACGAAATAAACTCCTGACAGCATAAGCCGCTCTGCCTATCTTCTGCAAGGTATGTAAATGGTGTATGTATACCTGCTCATTTGTACATTATGGTTTTCTTATTAAAGAAGTGATCTAATGCAGTTAGCATTACAAACTCTGTTTTCTCTTATACTAACACATCTGAAGGAGGAAAGAATGGGAAGATGTTGTCATAGCTGGACCAAGAATGCCAGCCACCACCGTCCTCCCCCGCCACTACATTCGTAATGACATACATATTTTATTCATTCTAGAGTGTATATCAGGTTTTTATGTTATTTATATTGTTTATTATGTCATATTAGATGAATTGTGATAGATAAATAAGCTGTCGAGTTGATAATAGCATCATAGTGAAGTACTATTTTGTCATGCCTCATGACAGCAGGAACAAATTAATTGTACGTATTTCCATTATTTCTTATGGGAAATATTGATTTGATTTTCGAACATTTCGAATTTAGAACAAGCTCCTGGAACGGATTATGTTCGAAAATCGGGATTCCACTGTATACTATACTGCTTGAACGACAGTCTACCTATGAGCAAAATCAAAAGACTTGTCAATTACAAAATTCTTGAATGGATAAAAGTACATGTTGAACTTTTGTTTCAGATACATAAAAATATTTCTAATCTTGTATAACCTGTCATTTCTGTCAGGCCTGGTTTTGTCAGAGAAGTGCAACATATGTAACAGTAAGATAAATCTGTTCACTGGGATGATTTCACTGAAGGCCAAGGTAGAAATTAGCCCATCTGTGGAGCAGTATGATTTTATATTATGCTTATAGACAAGAGGCATAAGCATTATTGTTGCAAAAAACAAATACATTTCAGCCACAGTTATCTCCTTCCACTATGTGATATCATTGTATTTGCCATGGTGTAATCAAAATACTTGATACAGTGGACCCCCGAGTAACGAACAAAATTCATTCCAGAAGCCTGCTCAAGTGCCATTACCGAACGAATTTACTCCCTTAAGAAATAATGTCAAGTAGGTTAGTCCATTTCAGACCCCCAAAAATACACTTACAATATTATACTTACATACTTGTACGATTTCCGGGGTGTTCGTTACTCGGGGGTCCACTGTACTTTCCCTGACAATATTTTCCATCAATGGCTGGTCAAAGAATTCCAGTTCATTTGCAGTGTTTCCAAGGGAACACGATGGCAGGATTCCGCAAAATTGGGATTTTGCTGCCAATCCCAGATGCAGTTTGCTGGTGGGTACTGGATATCATAAGCTGGTTGTGATTGTGCAGGTTGTGGTGCGAGGGTGGATGAAATGCGCTTTGTCCTAGACCTGCTGAGACACCGGCTTGTGTCCCAGCCTGGGCAGGTGCCGCATGCTGCGTGCCAGTGATACCACCACCATCTACTGATCCCAATTGTAGCCACATCATCATTTTCACTGTCTATTCCAGGTGTTGGGCTACGGGATGTACTCCGTCCCCTTGGAATTGTATATAAATACTACCCGAGCGCATGCAGCGTCATATAAACTTACGCTTCACGGTGAATATGATTCCTCACTATCACTACTCAAATGGTCATCAAGAACAATAAAATCAAAGTCAACATCACTATAATCACCATTACTCAAATCCGAGGCCTGGCCACGTGAAAATATTAGTTTTCTCTTGCGATGAGGTACAACTGAACGTGGCTGAGATGCACTAGCACCAGAGGTCAAAGGTTGAGGGTAGTCAGGATTTTCAGCACTATTTTCGATATCTTGAGCATTGCTTTCAGTCACAAATTGATCAAAACCATAGAATTCCTCTTCAGATCCACTTCCATCAGTGTTAGAACTATCACTTGGGAAGAGGAGAGTCCCAATTCGCCAGGGAGTGAGAGCGTCCTTGCTGCAAGGCATGGTGGACAAAGTGTACTGAGATGGCGTTCCCACAATGCCATGCAGGCACCCTGATTTTTTGTTTACTGTGCACACTGTACAGTGGACCCTCCATTTTCGGTGATTTCAGTTTTCAGGCACTTTTTTCGTGGAAATATTAACTCCGTTTTCAGTAATTGGCTCCATTTTTGTTCATGGTATGGAACCTGTCCAGTGCCCGCCTCCCACACACATTCTCAGGCAGTGTAGCATTGTTTCTGGTTGAGTGAACATTATCCTGCGAGTTCATACAAAACATATCTTAACAATCCATTGTTTTTGGCCCTTGATTATTGTGTGTGACTGCTAAATAAGCCACCATGGGCCCAAAGAAAGCTCCTAGTGCCAGTCCTCTGGTAAAGAAAGTGAGGAACACCATAGAATTAAAGTTTTAGTTGATCCCTCTGGAACGGATTAAACACAAAAACCGAGAGTCCACTGTAGGTCTACCAGCCTTCTCGCGCTAAATTTGAAGCCGCTAGAATTTTGGCATAGATCTACGGCTTGGACCCTGGCTTTAAAGCCGTAGATCAATGGGACGGACCCTGAAGGTTAAAATATACACAGACATCTTAAAAATTTGCTACAAAAGATGAGACATTGCAGAGAAAGAATGCATAAAGAACAATACAGCACAAATTTTTTAGCTACTAATTTTCTATATACAGTCAACCCTCCGTTTTCGTGTGTTTCAGTTTTCGTGCAGTTTTTCGTGGAAATTTTACCTCCGTTTTCGTGCTTGGTATGGAACCTGTCCACCAGTGCCCCGCACATACAAAGGCCGTAGACCGCCACCCACGCACCTCCCACGCACATTGTCATGCAGTGTAGCACTGTTTATGCTTGAGTGAACATCATCCCAGGAGTTCATACAAAACATTTATTAACAATTCATTGTTTTTGGCCCTTGATTATTGTGTGTGACTACTAAATAAGCTACCATGGGCCTAAAGAAAGCTCCTAGTGCCAGTTCTTTGGTAAAGAAAGTGAGGAACACCATAGAACTGAAGAAAGAAATAGAAAATATGATAGTGGTGTACATATTGCCGAGCTCGCCAGGATATACAAGAAGGCCAAACAACCATCGGTTCCATTGTGGCTAAGAGAAAAGAAATCACTGAAGCTAATGTTGCGAAAGGAGTGAATACAATAACGAAACAGAGATCACAAACAATTGAAAATATGGAGAAATTGTTGTTGGTGTGGATGAACGAAAAACTGCTAGCGGGTGACAGTGTTGTGTAGTCATTAATTTGAGAAAAAGCAAGGCAGTTGCATACCGATCTTGTCAAGAAAATGCCTGGAACCAGTGATATTGACGAATTTAAGGCCAGCAAAGGCTGGTTCGAAAAATTCAAGAAGAGAAGTGGCATACACAGTGTTGTAAGGCATGGTGAGGGTGCCAGTTCAGATAAACAAGGGGCTGAAAAATTTGTGCGTGAGTTTAAAGAATATGTAGTGGCTGAAAATTTCAAACCCCAACAAGTGTTTAATTGTGACAAAACAGGCCTCTTTTGGAAGAAAATGCCAAGGAGGACCTACATCATGCAGGAGGAAAAGGCAATGCCAGGACACAAGCCTATGAAAGACAGGCTAACTCTTATGTTATGTGGTAACGCTAGTGGGGATTTCAAAGTGAAGCCTTTACTGGTGTATCACTCTGAAACTCCCAGAGTGTTCAAGAAATAGTGTTGACAAGAGTAAATTGTGTGTGATGTGGAAGTCTAACCCTAAGGAATGGGTCACTAGGGAAATTTTCCTGTTTAATCAAGTGTTTGGCCCCAGTGTGAAGAAATATCTATTGGACAATAAATTGGGGCTGAAGTGCCTACTGGTAATGGACAATTCTCCTGCTCATCCTCGAGACTTGGAAGACCAATTGTCTAAGGATTTCAAATTTGTAACAGTGAAGTTCTTGCCTCCTAACATCACTTCTCTCATCCAACCCATGGACCAGCAGGTCATTGCAAACTTCAAAAAACTGTACACCAAAGCAATGTTTCAAAGGTGCTTTAATGTGACCAATGACTGCACTGACCCTAAAAGAGTTCTGGAAGGATCACTTCGATATCTTCCATTGCATAGGCCTTATAGATAAAGCTTGGCAGGGAGTGACTTCCAGGACGATGAACTCTGCTTGGAGAAAGTTGTGGTCAGATTGTGTCCCAGAGAGGGATTTTGAAGGGTTTGGGGCTGACCATGAGGAGCCTATGGAAGTTGTGGAAAGTATTGTGGCATTGGGGACTTCCATGGGGTTGGATGTGAGTAGCCAGGATGTGGAAGAGTTGGTGGAGGACCACAATGAAGATCTAACCACTGAAGAGCTGCAATAACATCAAAGGAGATCTGAGGAAATTGCTTCAGTGAAGGAGGAAGAGAGATGTAAGGTGCCTTCTTCAAAGATTAAGGACGTTTGTTCAAAGTGGAATGAGATGTTTTCATTTGTGGAAGAAAATCACCCTGACAAAAATGTTGCAATCTATCTCATCAACTTGCTCAATGACAATATTTTTTCCCATTTTAGGGACATTTTAAAGAGATGCCAGACACAGAGCTCTCTGGACAGATATTTAGTGCCACAGGTGTGCAGTGACTCACAAGCTAGTCCTAGTGGGATTAGAAGACAAAGAAGGGAAGTGACCCCAGATGAGGACTTGGTACCTGGAGTCCTTATGGAGGGGGATTCACCTTCCAAAAATTAGGGTCTCTTCCCTCTCCCCTCCTCCATCCAGCAACATCAGTCTTCAATAAAGGTAAGTGTCACATTGAGTTCATTCATTTGTGCATGTAAATCTATCTTTAAGGCCCCCCAATTTTTTTTTTCAAACTTCTGGGTTTCTGGAACGGATTAATTGAATTTTTATTATTTCTTATGGGGAAAATGGTTTCAGTTTTAGTTGATCCCTCAGGAACGGATTAAGCATGAAAACGGAGGGTTGACTGTATGTACTACACAGGTAATGTATAGCATAATGAATGACCCAGATTAACCAATGCCTACTTTGTTGCATTCTTTCGACCAACAGTGAGACTCCATGGCTGATTCTCAGGTTTAGCTTCTTTCAGCTCAGGGCAAAACTCTGCCTCAGCTTCAGATCTAGAAACAAAGATATATAATGATTTAAATAAATTAAAACAGTAAACAAAAAAAAAAAAGTGTTAAAAAATTCTAGGTACCAAATCAAGAGCTCAAGCAATGAAGTACTGTACGAGCAAGAGGTAAAAAAATACATTACCTACAAACCATGGTACGGGTGGGGATTGAACTTGTAGCAAGTCGTATTTGTTGTCATAGTGGGAACTATCCTAACCTGGTTATGGTGTAAAAATGTACCTAGCTGGATAAATCTTATTGTAGCCAGCTGACCCAGTGGCTTACGACTTGGCCTGGAGTTTTACGACTCGCCTCGAGTTCGATCCCCACCTGTACCA
Source organism: Cherax destructor (assembly GCA_009830355.1). NCBI lineage: Eukaryota > Metazoa > Arthropoda > Malacostraca > Decapoda > Parastacidae > Cherax > Cherax destructor. Next base: position 28,620 of record WNWK01020430.1, on the reverse strand, counting down.
TGGTTTGTTTGCAATTGTGTCATTATGATTTTGCGAGTCCAAATACATCACCTGACATACAGTGGACCCCCGGTGTTCGTCCTGCTCAAAACAGGCCCTTTTATGTAAGTTTATTTTTTTAAATGCTTTTATGAGTGTAGTTTTGGGGGTCTAAAAGGACTAGTCTATGTTACATTATTTCTTAAGGGAATAAATTCAGCTGGTAATGGCACTTGAACAGCGGGGGTCCACTGTATAATGAACATGACCATTGAAAACTCTAGTTTAATATTAGTCTTCTTAAATTTATTTTGAAACAACTATTTTACAGAAGATGCAAAATTATTTTTTTTTTTCAACGAACTGGTCGTCTCCCACCAAGGGAGGGTGATCTAAAAAGAAAAATGAAAGTTTTTTTTTTAAATTTAGTAAAAAAAAAAATTAAAGAAAAAAATTTAAGTTCTTTTTTACATTTAGTAATTTATATAGAAGGGGTTACTAGCCCCTTGCTCTCAGCATTTTAGTTGCATCTTACGAAAAATTTAAATTAATGCATTAAAAATTACATTCTAATGGTAATGAATTGACAAAGCATACCTACTATCTCAGGGATAATGAAGGAATTTTAACCAGTGGCAGTGACTAAATTTTTATGAATACAGTGGACCCTAAGTTTTCGTACAGCTCCCAACTCGAACAATTATGTAAGTGTATTTTTGGGGGTCTGAAACGACTAATCTAGTTTACATTCGTCCTTATGGGAGCAAATTCGTTTGGTAACTGCCCTCAAACAGCATTCTGGAAAGAAAACTGAGGGTCCACTGTACTTTGGATGATGCTTAGATATTCATGCTAAACACTGAACAAGGTAAATTAAACTTATTGTAGCTACAACAAAAGTAAGTCATGTGAAGACGGTACAGTAGTGTAGTATAATGGCAAGTTGCTAACAGATACCCTGGTTATCAGCCATAATTCGATCCAGAATGCTGTTCGAGTGCCGTTACCGAACGAATTTATTCCCATAAGGAATAATGTAAATTAGATTAGTCTGTTTAGACCCCTAAAAATATACTTACAAAAGCACTTACAAAAATACACTTACATAATTGTTCGCGTTGGGAGCAAGCCGATAACCGGGGGTCCACTGTACAGTGGTCCCTCGGTTTTCGCCGAAAATTCGTTCCAGAATGCTGCTCAAGTGCCATTACCGAACGAATTTACTTCCTTAAGAAATAATGTCACGTAGGTTAGTCTATTTCAGACCCCCAAAAATACACTTGCAACAGCACTTACAAAAATACATTTACATAAATGTTCGAGTTTGGAGATGCATGAAAACCGAGGGACCACTGTATATCTTGTGAGGTTGGTTAATCCTGTAATAGAGTTGATAGGCCTTGTGTACAATAAAACTAAAAAGGCAATAAAACCTGTAATGGTATGAACCTTGCTAACTGATACCGACAAATTGGTTTAAAATGACACGTGATCAGACACTAGGACATATTTATTAGAAAACATTTCGGTTCTGGGACCTTGATCACTTAGAAGTGTGTTTTTAAACAAAAATCTGTAATACATAGTATTCTTATGTTCTTGACTTACCAACCCTTGCATAAGGTTTTTAGGATATCCCTGCGAGAGAGAACCCGCAATAATGGATTCAAATTAGATAAGTTTAGATTTAGAAAGGATATAGGAAAGTACTGGTTTGGAAATAGGGTAGTTGATGAGTGGAACAGCCTGCCTAGTAGAGTTATCGAAGCTAAAACCTTGGGTAGTTTCAAATTTAGGTTGGATAAATACATGAGTGAGAGAGGTTGGATTTGAGTGGGACTTGCACATGAGCAAATAGAATTACCAAAGCTTATTGCTTGATGTGGTGAAGAGGCTCTTGGTCTGAGGAATTAGACCTTTTGGTTTCCTGCCTCAGACCAAACCTAATTACCCCAAATCTCCCTTCCCAATCCCATCCTCTCCATCCCCCCTTTCCTCCTCACCTCCCCAATCTCCTTCCTGTTTTCAGCCTTTAGAATTCTCCCCACAGGCATTCTAGTTCCTAGGTAGGGGACAGGTACCATGGTCCATCTCATTCTGTTGGGGTACTTGGCAGTGGTGTAATTTGCTGTGGAATCTGGATCACCTGGGGATGTCCCGATCCCTCTCCAGTCTCCCGGTGGGTGGCTTTGGGTATCTTTCAGGTGACGGGTGTATCTCTGGAGACTGCCTTCCGGATTCCGGGGGGTATGCTTTGTGGTGGGTGTCCAGCCACCCTCTCTTTTGTCAACCAAGGTGGCTCGGCGGATGTGAGGTTGCTATCCCAGATTGCTGGTTTACTGGCATGAAGGGTAGGGCATGGCATGTGTTCCATGCTGCATCTACACTACTTGCAGTGCTGAGGTCCTCTTGGGTGCAGAGGGGGATTTACAGCCTTTTTTTTTCCTCCTAGGAGCTATTCCTCCACGTTCCCCCTTTTTATTCTTTTTTATTCTAAAAAACAAAAAGAAAGAAGTGACATAACCATGGAGTTCCCAATCGATGAACCTACTCCCCCCGGCCCCTTAATGATACGTACCACACCCTGTTCTGGCCCTGCCTCATTATTTGACCACTCTTTGGACATTTCTAATGCCCCTGTACCTCCTGCTGGTACCATTTCGTCACCTGCTCCAGGTACCGGGGTTCAGCCTGACTCCTTTGATACATCTGACCTCCACACTTCTTTGACCATGCTTCTGGCTTCTCCCTCTACGGTGTGGCAATTTTCGTATCGCCCGCCTGTCCCACGTCAGACCGATTCCGGTCCCACACCTAAATGCCCAAGACTGTTACCTGATGAAACTTCTTCGCTTCCTTCTCATTCTGAACAGAAAAGACCAGCACAACACTCACTCCCCTTACACACTATGTTTCAAAATACACAATGGACTAAGTTTTTTACTCTGTGGCCGACTTCTTCTCCTGCCTATCTTTTTAATCACAGTATTGGCAAGGCTCTCCTATGCCACGTTGGTCGAGGCATATCTTTTCATGTTCTCAAGAGCGGTACACGCATCGTCAGGGTACAGAATGCTAGTAAACTCGCGATCTTTCTCTCCTTACAAACATAGATGCTATTCCTGTAACTATTGAAAAACATCATTCTCTCAATTCTTGTAGTGGTACTGTCATTCTACCTCATACCATTTCCAGACATGTGGTGATGACATTCTGGAACAGCTTGAGCTCCAAGACCACCCAATCCTCAAAGTAGAGACTTATGTCCTCCCTGCTCGCAGGTGGAGATGATACCCTTGCAATGTAGCTCACTTAACTTTTGACTGTCGTGAGCTTCCATCCTCGGTTTATACTGTATTGTGGTACACAGTTTACAAGTTCGAAAGGTGATCCCTACACCTCAACAGCATAGAAATTACTGGAGTTTTGGTCATCCAGCGAAATATTGCAGGTCCATGGCCGAATGCCTAGTCTGTGGTGCCGACGCCCATACCAATACATCTTGTAGTCTACCTCCCTCTTGCCTTAATTGTCATGAGGCTCACCCATCTTACTCTCGCCATTGCCAAGTTTACTTAAATGAGCGAGAAATTCGTTGTCTCAAAGAGGCAGAAGGCTTTCCTTGTGCTATGGCAGTCTCTCATCTATGCCTGCAGGAGAGATTTCCCCGTAATTTTTATTCTCGAGTTACGAAACGACCCCCACCTCTGGGGTCCCAACTTCCGCAGCCTCCTCTGTGGTCATTCATCTCTACGTAATTCTTTTGTTGTCTGTCGTGGACTCAGAGGCCCCTACCATGACATCTCATTCTGTTTTTACCTCTTCCTCTTCTCACTCACAAGTTTCTGTGTCTACAAGGCCTCGTACAACAACTCCCCATTGCACCTCTACTTCTCCGAAGTCCCAAAAATCTCCATTGTTCAAATCTCCTTTAACCCCTCCTTCCCTTCTACCTGCCCATTTTTCCTTTCCAGTCTCTGTACTGGCTGTTACAAGTGTGGAGGTTCATCCTCCTCCTCGTATAGTACCTTCCTCTCCTGTCCCCTCCCAAGTTTCTTCCTCTTCTGTCCCCTCCCAGGTTGCTTCCTCTCCTGCCCTCTCCCAAGCTTCTTCTCCAGTTCCCTCTACCTTTTCGTGAGCCCCTACTCCGATTATGTTTCTACTGTCACTTCGGATTCCTCCATGAGTACAGTCTGGAAAAAAGTATGGAAAGTGAGTGGTAAATACTCTCCTGACCTGGCTCCCATTCTTTGGGTTGCAGTGTCATTATCGCAAACCCTCTTGACGTTGCCACCGACATTGGAAAATCATCTTGTCCGTATCTGTCAGGGGTTCCATCTATGCCCCTTTCTTTCCTCCAAGTCTGCCAGAGAGTTAGAGCCATTAAACTTTTCTTCTATCAGAGACGAATCTTATAATGTGCCTTTTACATTTCTGGAACTGGAGGCAACACTCTCTGCTTGCCGCTCATCGGCAGCTGGGCCTGACGACATTCATATTTGTTGTCTTCTTATGACTCTTTAATCTTATTTGGTTGCAAGTTCTTCCCCAGCTGTGGAAATCTGCCATTGTTCTCCCTTTCCGCAAACTGGGTACTACAGGATATGATGCCTCCCACTATCATCCCATTGCTCTTACCAGTGCAGTTTGCAAGGTGATGGAACGTGTGGTAAACAGACGTTTGAGGTGGTATTTAGAGACACACAATAGTCTCTTCCCTAGTCAATATGGCTTTCGTAAGGGCCGTTCTACCATTGACCCCTTACTACGCTTGGATACATATGTTTGTAATGACTTTGCCAATAACCACTCAGTTATTGCCATCTTTTTTGACCTTGAGAAGGCATATGACACAACTTGGAGGTATAACATCTTGGCCCAGGCCCACTCCTTAGGCCTCCAAGGCAATCTACCACTTTTTCTCCTTGCTATAAATGATCTGGCATCTATTCTTCCATCTAATATTTGGTCATCACTCTATGTTGATGACTTTGCTATAGCTTGTGCAGGCGCTGACTGTCACCACATTGCAGTTTCTCTCCAGCATGCAGTCAACTGTGTTTCAAATTGGGCCACTACTCATGGGTTTAAATTTTCAAATACTAAAACTCACCAAATTATTTTCACTAGATGTTCTGTCGTCTCTGATCATCCACTGTATGTACTATATGGCTCGCGTATCCCAGAATGTGATACGGCCAGGTTTCTCGGCTTTCTGTCTGACCGTCAATTTTCCTGGAAACCTCACATTACCTCTTTGAAGGAAACTTGTCATAGCCGGCTGAACCTCCTTAATTAAAACCCTCGCTCATCTTTCATGGGGGGATGATCATAGAACTCTCCTTCAACTACATTCAGCCCTAATTTTATCGAAACTCGATTATGGTGACTAGATATGTATATTCAGTGGCCTCTCCTGCAACTCTTTCTAGCCTTAATCCCATCCATCACCATTGATTACGTTTATGCCTCGGTGCTTTTCGCACTTCACCGGTTGAGAGCCTCTATGCAGAGGTGAATATTCCATCCTTGACCGATCGCCGTAATGCTCATTGCCTTCGCTATTATGTTCACTCTCATGACCTACTCAATCCTTCCATGTATGTATAGGATAGTCACTGATGTTAGTAGACGTTCTTTATTTGTTCATCACCCATTTAGTCCATCCCTTTTCTCTTTGCCTACATTCGCTCTTGTCTTCTCTTCAGTTACCACCTATGTTCATGTAGCATTTCACTTTACCCTACCCCCCTTGTGAAGTTCTGACGGTTCGTCTGTTCTTTCTCACTGCCATGTGCGAAAGCCCAACTGCCTACGGTGGCTTCTCGCTCTCTTTTTCTAAACCACTTCCGATCTCATTCTCATGCCATCACAGTGTACACCGATCGTTCCAAGTCTTCTAACAGTGTCAGATTCGCAGCAGTGTTTGCGGACAGCATTGTGCGAGGGCATTTATTATCCTCGGCTAGCATTTTTATGGCTGAATTGTATGCCATTCTTGACGCACTTATCCGTATTGCATCTATGCCTGCCACCATTTGCAATTGTTTCAGTCTCCCTTAGTGCTTTACAGGCTATAAGAAAATTTGATACACCTAATTCCCTGGTTCCTCATATCCAACTTCGGTTATGCCGTATCTCCAGCAAGAACAAAGATATTGTTTTTTGTTGGGTACCCGGTCATGTTGATGTACAGGGCAATGAACAAGCAGACACTTCTGTTCAATCAGCAGTACATGACCTCCCAGTTTCATATAGAGGTGTTCCATTCACAGACTATTTTGCTGTAATTGCTACCTACCTCCGCACCCATTGGCAACAATGTTGGTCTGATCTGCTATATAACAAATTACATTCTATTAAACCAAGTACAGTGTATAGGTTTCTGGCCATCTTCTTGTCATCAATGTCGAGATTGGGAGACTACTCTTTCCCGTCTTCGCATTGGCCACACACGTCATACTCATGGGTATCTCATGGAGAGGTGCCCTGTTCCACTCTGTGAGAATTGTCAGGTTCCAATTACTGTTAGTCATATTCTGTTGGACTGCCCACGCTATCAACGGGCATGCAAAATTGACCTCCAACGTTGTAACCATTCTACTGCCCTTACTTTACCTTCCCTTCTTGCTGATGGGCCCCCCCCAGACTCTCTCAATGACTTTTTGACAGCAACTGATTTACTGCACAACTCTGATGCCTCTAGCACTCCTCACAGCAGTTTCTACCTCAATCTCTTGCTACCCTCTATCCCTGCACTATCCACTACCCCGTTGCACTCCATGACCTACTAACCCTGCCCTGCTGCACTGTATGAAATGTTGAGAAAAACTAACAAATTTACAAAGAAATTAGATGAGTATAGTGAGGTAGAATGTGTTTTGTGTTTGCAATTCTTAATATATTGATTTATACATAAAATACCTACCAACTGGGATAAATTAGATTATCTTGTAGGTGTAAAAGGAAAAAATGTTTTGGGAAGACTGAGGATGTATAGCTGGCAAGAAGGAATAACATCTTATAGGTGTGAGGAAGAACTGTTGTGAGTGTGGGGGAAATTCGTGAGGCAGTGAGTAGAATGAAAGGGGGTAAAGCAGCTGGGATTGATGGGATAAAGATAGAAATGTTAAAGGTAGGTGGGGATATAGTTTTAGAGTGGTTAGTGTTTTTATTTAATAAATGTATGGAAGAGGGTAAGGTACCTAAGGAGTGGCAGAGAGCATGCATAGTTCCTTTGTATAAAGGCAAAGGGAACAAAAGAGTGTAAAAATTCTAAGGGAATACGTCTGTTGAGTATACCTGGTAAAGTGTATGGTAGAGTTATTATTGAAACAATTAGGAATAAGACAGAGAGCAGAATAGCAGATGAACAAGGAGGCTTTAGGAAGGGTAGGGGGTGTGTAGACCAAGTGTTTGCAGTGAAACATATAGGTGAACAATATTTAGATAAGGGTAAAGAGGTGTTTGTGGCATTTATGGATTTGGAAAAGGCATATGATAGGGTGGATAGGGAGGCAATGTGGCAGATGTTGCAAATGTATGGAATAGGAGGTAGGTTATTGAAAGCGGTGAAAAGTTTTTACGAAGATAGTGAGGCTCAGGTTACAGTATGTAGGCGAGAGGGAGATTATTTCCAAGTAAAAGTAGGCCTTAGACAGGGATGTGTGATGTCACCGTAGTTGTTCAATATATTTATAGATGGAGTTGTAAGAGAAGTGAATGCTTGAGTATTGGCAAGAGGTGTGGGGTTAAAAGATAAAGAATCTAACACAAAGTGGGAGTTGTCACAGTTGCTCTTTGCTGATGACACTGTGCTTTTGGGGGATTATGAAGAGAAGTTGCAGAGGTTGGTGGATGAGTTTGGTATGGTATGTAAAAGAAGGAAATTAAAAGTGAATATAGGAAAGAGTAAGGTGATGAGGATAACAAAAAAATTAGATAACGGAAGATTGGATATCAGATTGGAGGGAGAGAGTATGGAGGAGGTGAATGTGTTCAGATATTTGGGAGTGATTGTGTCAGCAGATGGGTATATGAAGGATAATAATAATAATAATAATAATAATAATAATAATAATAATAATAATATAATATTTTTATTTTGATGCATGTTACAAGTGTACACTGTTATTGGTAGTTACAATTATAAAATTATAATGCAAGGAGAGCCACTGGCATGCCATGGCATTAGGGGCAGTTTATTCTAAAGACTTATTCACTAAATACTTAATGCTAAAGAAATTGATTGAGTTTATTCTAGTTCTGTATTATTTTAAATTATAATATGATTATACATACTATTAAAAGACAATACAAGAGAAATTGGTTGAGTTTAATCTAGTTGTATATTTTATTTCAAGTTACAGTATGTTGATGCTATACTAGTATAATAACAATACTAGAAAAATTTATTGAGTTTCTTCTAGTTATATATTTTATTTCAAATTAAGAAAATGATGATACTATAAGATTTTAAATGACAATATGATGATATGAAATTGCAACAAGTGTTAAGGAGGATGAACATATCAAATTGAGATTATCTTAAGTAAATTAATATTGGGTTTGAAAGTTTGTTACAGTATGAGTATTTAGTATAGGGTGAGTAGGTGATTTTTGAGAAGAGTCTTGAATTGATTTTCCGACAAGGTTAACTTAATATTTACTGGTAATGAATTCCAGATTCTGGGGCCCTTTATGTGCATAGAATTTTTACATTGGTTAGTATGGACTCGGGTATGTCAAATAGTGATCTGTGTCTTGTGTCATGGTCGTGGGACCTATTAAAGTTGTTGAGGAGAATTCTGAGCGGAGGGTTGATATTAGCATGTAGAGTTTTATGTATGTAGAAGGCACATGAATAGGTATGAATATTTTTTATGGCGAGTAGTTTTAAGGTTCTGAATATAGGTGGAGTATGCTGTCTAGAGTGGGAATTTGTTATCATCCTGACTGCAGCCTTTTGCTGGGTTATGAGTGGTCTAAGGTGATTTAATGTTGTTGAGCCCCATGCACAGATTCCATAGGTGAGATAAGGGTAGATAAGAGAATGATATAGTGCAATGAGAGCTGGTTGTGGCACATAATAGCGTATCTCAGATAATATACCTACTGTCCTTGAGATTTTCTTGGAAATTTGTTGTATGTGTGTTTGGAATTTAAGACTACTGTCAAGGTGGATTCCTAGGAATTTTCCCTCTGTGAGCCTTGTGATGGGTGAACCATTTAGCGTTATGTTAAGTGGAACATTTGCAGCTTTGTTTCTAAACTGAATGAAGTAGGTCTTGTCCGTATTGAGAGTAAGCTTATTTGTCATCATCCATGTTGATATTTTCTGTAATTCGGCATTAACTGTGTTGGCTAGTATGACTGGATTTGGGTGAGAGAAGACATATGTTGTGTCATCTGCAAACAAAATGGGTTTGAGTAGTTGTGATGCATTCGGTAGGTCGTTTATGTAAAAGAGGAATAGGAGTGGCCCCAGGACACTACCTTGAGGGACACCTACTGTAATTTGTTGTGTGGAAGAGTTCTCTCCATTTGTGTACACGTACTGACTTCTGTTGCTAAGGTACGACTTTAGGTAGTTGAGGGGGTGCCCCCTAATACCATAGTGCGCTAATTTTGTGAGCAATAAATCATGGTCGACTGTATCAAATGCTTTGCGTAGGTCTATGAAGATTCCCAGCGGAACTTCTTTCTTCTCAAGTGCGGTGTATATTAACTCTAACATGTGTGTTATAGCATCATTTTTTGAAGATTTTAGAAAGCAGTGGTAAATTTGAGATTGGTCTATAATTGTTCAAGTCAGTTTGGTCACCTCCTTTGTGGATCGGGGTGACCCTAGCTATTTTGAGAATTGATGGGAAGGTAGAAGATTCAATGGATTTATTGAATAATGCTGCTATAATTGGTGACAGTACATGTGTAGCTTTTTTGTACATAAAGGGTGGTAAGCTGTTTATGTCTCCTGCTTTGTTTTTAAGGGTGTTGATTATGAGCGAGACTTCAAGTGAGTTGGTAGGAGCTAGGAATAGTGTATCTGGGTAGGTGTTGGTGAGGTAGTCTGTTGGACGAGTGTTCGAGCTTGGGATTTTACTCGCTAGATTCTTTCCTATGGTGGAGAAGAAAACATTAAGTCTGTTTGCTGTCTCAGTTGGTGGGGGTAGGGGTTCGTCTGTTTTTGATAATTTGATGGTATTGTTCGTGGATATCTTTTTATTTCCTAGAATTGTAGATAGGGTTTTCCAGGTCTTTTTCATATCACCTTTTACGGTCTGGAGTCTGTTCTCATAATACAATTTTTTGGACCTTCTTATCAGGCTAGTAAGGATTGATGAGTAGCGTTTGGATTGTTCTCTGGTTATTAGACCCCTTCTATATTGTTTTTCATATTGGTGCCTTTTGTTTATAGATTTAAGGATGCTGGGTGTTAGCCAGGGATTGTTAAGTCTCTTAGCTGTGATCTGTTTAGTTTTTTTCGGGCAATGTCTGTTATAGAGGGTGTGTGTTTTTTTAAGAAAGTTCTTGATGCATTCATTAGTATCTGAATGTGTTTCCAGTTCATTAAGCCAGTCAATGTTCGTCATAGCTGATATAAAATTATTAACAGCAGACTCATTATGTAGTCTGAAGGTAACTTTTGCAATTTCTTGGGGCAGATTGCCTAGGTTAGTTATGAGAAAGGTAGGGTAGTGGTCTGTGGTGTTTTCTGTGATTATGCCTGATTTTAGAGGGGATATTGTGTTAGTCCAGATGTGATCTAGTAACGAGGTACTATTATCGGAGATTCTTGTAGGTTTTGATATTGTTGGTAGTAACAAGCAGTTGCTCATAGTGTTTGTGAATTCAGTTACCTGCGGGTCTTGGTCATTTAGGAGATTTATGTTGAAATCTCCTGTGAGCAGCAAATGATCTTTGTTAAGGCGTGAATCGATTATCAGGTTTCCTAGTTTTTCACTAAAGTGGCTGATGTTTGACTGTGGTAATCTGTAGATTACCACAGATGAGGTGAATCATAGAATTAATGAGGGAAAAAAGGTGAGTGGTGCACTGAGGAGCTTGTGGAGACAGAACTTTATTCATGAAAGCAAAGAGGGGAATGTATGAGAGTATAGTTATACCAACACTCTTGTATGGGTGTGAGACATGGGTTGTGAATGTTGCAACAAGGAGAAGGCTGGAGGCAGTGGAGATGTCATGTCTGAGGGCAATGTGTGGTGTGAATATAATGCAGAGAATCCGTAGTTTGGAGATTAGGAGGTGTGGGATTACCAAAACTATTATGCAGAGAGCTGAGGAGGGGTTATTGAGATGGTTTGGACATATAGAGGGGATGGAACAAAATAGAATGTCTTCGAGAGTGTATAAATCTGTAGTGGAGGGAAGGCAGGGTAGGGGTCGGCTTAGAAAAGGTTGGAGGGAGGGGGTAAAGGAGGTTTTGTGCGCGAGGGGCTTGGACTTCCAGCAAGCGTGTTAGATAGGAGCGAATGAAGACAAATGGTTTTTAGGAGTTGATGTGATGTTTTAGTGTAAGCAAGTTAACATTTATGAAGGGTTTCAAGGAAACCAACAGGCCGGACTTGATTCCTGGAGATGGGAAGTACAGTGGGGGCACTCTGAAGGAAGGGTGTTAATAATGCAGTTTTGTAGCTGTAGTGTAAGCACGCCTCTGGCAAGACAGTGATTGAGTGAATGATGATGTAAGTTTTTCTTTGTCGGGCCACCCTGCCTTGGTTGGAAACGGCCTATGTGTTAATAATAAAAAAAAAAAAATTAAAACACCATGGAAGAAGCAAGGTTTATGTCACTTACAATGGCAACTCTCGTTCCATCTTGGCGTGGGTCCAGGTCTTGAAGTCTGTTCCTTGTTTCATCTTCATCACACTAAATTTTTTCTGTGTTCTGTGAAATCATATATACATAAATTTATGCTGAAATGATACCTCCAAGTGACAATTTTTTAACTGTAAATACAATTATGTAGACAGAAAAATACATACCACATGCAAGCAAATTTATTTACATAAATGTTTACATATATGTTTATTTACATATATGTTATATCAGGGAGGTATAACATCTTTTAGGAGTGAAGAAGAGCAGGTTGTGAGTGTGGGGGAGGTGCGTGAGGCATTATGTAGAATGAAAGGGATTAAAGCAGCTGGAACTGAAGGCATTCATGACAGAAATGTTAAAAGCAGGGAGGGATATAGTGTTGGAGTAGCTGGTATTTTTGTTTAACCCTTTCAGGGTCCGTGCCGTAGTTCTACGGCTTTGAGTTCTGGGTCCAAACCGTAGTTCTACGTCATAAGCTCAGCTCACTCAGATAAGCTTTGAGCGATAAATTTGGGCCTAGATATGAGAGAATATATCTATGTGGTAAGTGTGCACCACATAAGACAAATCCTGCAGCACACAGTGCATAATGAGAAAAAAAATGAAACAGTAATTTTTTATTAACCCTTTGGGGGTCGACAGGCCTTCTCAGGAAAGTGTTCCTGGGGTCGAAACTTTTTTGGAAAAAAAAATTAATTTTTTCTTATTAAATGATAGAGAATCTTTTTCCGATCATAACGCCACCAAAATTATGAAATTTGATCGAAAACTAACAAAATTATGCTTTCGCGAAGTTATCGGTATCTATGACACTGACGAATCGGCGATTTCACCCACTTCAAGATCTATTTTCGACCATGTGTTTGGAATAAAACGCCGACTTTGAGGTGTATTTTCATATAGTATTTATGGTTGTATTCTCTTTTTCGTGGTCTCATTTGATAGAATTGAAAACATATTACAGAAATAGAGATGATTTTGATTAGTTTCATGATGAAAACGATCTTGAAATTGAGCTCAAATTAGCGGAAATGTTCGATTTTTGCCAATGTTCAAGAGTAAACAAATCATGCCACTCATCCAATACACATCAACTGGTGAGTCTAATATTCTTTCACAAGTGCACAGATATTATTTATACCGTTTTTACAATAATGCAATAGTCTGCATAACAATAAATCTTCTATTTTTTGTGAATAAAAAAATCAAAATAGAAAGCAAGAGTAATATAAGAGGGGCCTAAAGATGTGACTACTGAACAGATAACATCTTATTTTAGTGTCATGAATGTCTGCATTGTTTATTCTAGACCCTGTTTTGAAATTGACATCTTTTTTATTTTGCATGAAATTGGCGAAATTGCCAATTTCTGACCATTTTATTGGGTAGTTGAAATTGGTAAATTGGTGGTTTCTTGTATACTCAATCGATAGAACAAATGGAGTTCTAAAGAAATAACTATGAGTTTGGTCGACTGTAAGAATGGAATTGACCTAAAATAGGACTCAAAGTTGGCGAAATCGCCGATGCGTATATGTCGCTGACATCGCTAACTTTGAGAGAGCGTAATTTCGTAAGTTTTAAATCAAATTTAATAATTTTGGTGTCATTACAATCGGGAAAAGATTCTCTATCATTTCATAAGAGAAAATAATTTATTTTTTTTCCAAAATTTTGCGACATAGAATGACAGTTTCAGAATGGGGCCTCCGACAGTCAAAGGGTTAAAGGAGGGGTCTGGGAGTGACAGCTGGGAGGGACTTATTCTCAGCTGTCGTATCTGAGCGCCTCTGCAAAGACAGTGATTATGTATGAGTGTGGTGAAAGTGTTGAATGATGATGAAAGTATTCTCTTTTTGGGGATTTTCTTTCTTTTTGGGTCACCCTGCCTCGGTGGGAGACGGCCGACTTGTTGGAAAAAAAAAAAATGTACATCATAGTTGATTCGAATTGAACATCGTTTTATTATATATCAACAGAGGTAGTAGTGGTTTCACAGTACTGTAATTAAATTAACAAGTTACAGAATTATATTTTAGCATATTATACATAGAGATTGAGACAATTTTAGTTTTGAAATAATCTTATAAAATTTGGTAATTTTTTAGTTGATGGTGGCTATAGTACAGTGAAACCTCGGTTTTCGTTTGCCCCAGTTATAGTCGAATCCAGTTATTGATGACTTCTTCGTCAAAATATTGTCCCAGTTTTCGCTCCTCGCCATGAATTTCGTCTACCATACTGAACGTGTCCACCTGTCCGCGCGCACAAAAAGCCTCCCACCCACCCATTCTGAGTCAGTTTGGCTTTGTTTCTTGTGGAGTGAACATTACCCTGCGTGTTCATACGAAACATTTCGTAATAATCCATTGTTTTTTCTGCTTGTTTATTGAGTGTGACTGCTAAATAGCCAACATGGGGCCAACCCTTTGATAAAGAAGGCGAGAAACACGATAGAATTCAAGAAAGAGGGTGGTAGTGATGGTGGTAGAGGGTGGTAGTGATGGTGGTAGAGGGTGGTAGTGATGGTGGTAGAGGGTGGTAGTGATGGTGGTAGAGGGTGGTAGTGATGGTGGTAGAGGGTGGTAGTGATGGTGGTAGAGGGTGGTAGTGATGGTGGTAGAGGGTGGTAGTGATGGTGGTAGAAGGTGGTAGTGATGGTGGTAGAGGGTGGTAGTGATGGTGGTAGAGGGTGGTAGTGATGGTGGTAGAGGGTGGTAGTGATGGTGGTAGAGGGTGGTAGTGATGGTGGTAGTGATGGTGGTAGAGGGTGGTAGTGATGGTGGTAGAGGGTGGTAGTGATGGTGGTAGTGATGGTGGTAGAGGTGGTAGTGATGGTGGTGGAGGGTGGTAGTGATGGTGGTAGAGGGTGGTAGTGATGGTGGTAGAGGGAGGTAGTGATGGTGGTAGATAGTGGTAGTGATGGTGGTAGAGGTGGTAGTGATGGTGGTAGAGGGTGGTAGAGGGTGGTAGTGATGGTGGTAGGGTGGTAGTGATGGTGGTAGAGGGTGGTAGTGATGGTGGTAGGGGTGGTAGTGATGGTGGTAGAGGTGGTAGTGATGGTGGTAGAGGGTGGTAGTGATGGTGGAGAGGGTGGTAGTGATGGTGGTAGAGGTGGTGGTAGTGATGGTAGTAGAGGTGGTGGTAGTGACTGTGGTAGAGGTGGTAGTGATGGTGGTAGAGGGTGGTAGTGATGGTGGTAGTGATGGTGGTAGAGGGTGGTAGTGATGGTGGTAGAGGGCGGTAGTGATGGTGGTAAAGGGTGGTAGTGATGGTGGTAGTGATGGTGGTAGTGATGGTGGTAGAGGGTGGTAGTGGTGGTGGTAGAGGGTGGTAGTGACTGTGGTAGAGGGTGGTAGTGACTGTGGTAGAGGGTGGTAGTAATGGTGGTAGAGGGTGGTAGTGATGGTGGTAGAGGGTGGTAGAGGGTGGTAGTGATGGTGGTAGTGATGGTGGTAGAGGGTGGTACTGATGGTGGTAGAGGGTGGTAGTGATGGTGGTAGAGGGAGGTAGTGATGGTGGTAGTGATGGTGGTAGTGATGGTGGTAGAGGGTGGTAGTGATAGTGGTAGAGGGTGGTAGTGATGGTGGTAGAGGGTGGTAGTGATGGTGGTAGAGGGTGGTAGTGATGGTGGTAGAGGGTGGTAGTGATGGTGGTAGAGGGTGGTAGTGATGGTGGTAGAGGGTGGTAGTGACTGTGGTAGAGGGTGGTAGTGATGGTGGTAGAGGGTGGTAGTGGTGGTAGAGGGTGGTAGTGATGGTGGTAGAGGGTGGTAGTGGTGGTAGAGGGTGGTAGTGATGGTGGTAGTGATGGTGATAGTGATGGTGGTAGTGATGGTGGTAGAGGGTGGTAGTGATGGTGGTAGAGGGAGGTAGTGATGGTGGTAGAGGGTGGTAGTGATGGTGGTAGTGATGGTGGTAGAGGGTGGTAGTGATGGTGGTAGAGGGTGGTAGAGGGTGGTAGTGATGGTGGTAGAGGGTGGTAGTGATGGTGGTAGAGGGTGGTAGTGATGGTGGTAGAGGGTGGTAGTGATGGTGGTAGAGGGTGGTAGTGATGGTGGTAGAGGGTGGTAGTGATGGTGGTAGAGGGTGGTAGTGATGGTGGTAGTGATGGTGGTAGTGATGGTGGTAGGGTGGTAGTGATGGTGGTAGAGGGTGGTAGTGATGGTGGTAGAGGTGGTAGTGATGGTGGTAGAGGGTGGTAGTGATGGTGGCAGAGGGTGGTAGTGATGGTGGTAGAGGTGGTAGTGATGGTGGTAGAGGGTGGTAGTGACTGTGGTAGAGGTGGTAGTGATGGTGGT
>WNWK01020430.1:0-7500 GCA_009830355.1 Cherax destructor | reverse complement strand
CTGGATAATTTTCATGGTATCAGTATTAGCCTAACACTGATTATCTGTATCAGTTTAACATTGAGTATTGATATTGGCAAAAATTTTGGTTTAATTCCATTACTAGTTTCAATGATATCTACGAACTGGCTTTTACTTAATTTAGTAAAAATATCTCGTACTCACCTTGGTAATTTTACAACGTATTCGCTCACAGAACCCTGGAAAATACAAAAAACAAATTAATAGACAACACAATTCTGTAGTCTGTATGATGTTTCATTAATTTAACATGTAATCATATAATCAACTTAAGTGCTAAACCAACATATTAATTTAACAACATACCCAGAAGGCACCTTTCAATAATAGACAGTATGGATATACATATACAGTATCTATAATAAATGTTCACGAGCATAAACTAATCACAGACAATGAGAATGCACACCATAACACAGTGGACCCCTGAGTTTCGAACTTAATCCGTTCCAGGAGTTAGTTCTCAAGTCAAAACGTTCGAAACTCGAAGCAATATTTCCCATAAGAAATAATGTAAATCCAAATAATCCGTTCCAGAAACCCAAAAATATTAAAAAAAAAAAAAAAAACATTTTATAGAGATTAATTATAGTTTTACATGCACACAACAAACAAACATAGTCCAATTATTAATAAATAAACATTTAAATAAGCATATAAAATAACATTTTTACTTACCTTTATTGAAGATTGTTGATGGCATCTGGAAGATAGGGAGGAGTGAGGGACGGCTTAGTGTTTGGAAGGGGAATCCCCCTCCATAAAGACTTCAGGTAGCAAAGCCCTCTCTGGGGTTACTTCCCTTCTTTTTCTTTTAATGCCACTAGGACCAGCTTGAGAGTCACTGGACCCGTCTCACAAAATAACTGTCCAGTGTGCTCTGTTTCTGTCGCGTCTTTAAGATGTCCCTAAAATGGGAAATTGTTTTGTCACTGAACATGTTGCAGAAATGGATTGTTTCAGCTTCCTCAGGGTGGTATTTCTCCACAAACCTTTGCACATCATTCCATTTTGCACAAATCTCCTTAATTTCTGAAGAAGGCACCTCATCCACTCCCTCTTCCTCCTGTGAAGCAAGTTCCTCAACTGTGGTCTGATGCTGTTCCAGATAAAGCTCTTCCAGCTCTTCAGTGGTTAGCTCTTCTCTGTGGTCCTGCACAAACTCTTCCACATCCTCGCCACTCACCTCCAACCCCAGGGACTTCCCCAATGCCACAATACAGTCCACAGCAAGCAGAGGGTCGGCAGGGTCAGGGTGGCCCGGTGGTCTAGTGGCTAGATCTCTCGCTTCACACACAGAGGGCCCGGGTTCGATTCCCGGCGGGTGGAAACATTTCGACGTGTTTCCTTACACTTGTTGTCATGTTCACCTAGCAGCAAATAGGTACCTGGGTTGTTAGTCGACTGGTGTGGGTCGCATCCTGGGGGACAAGATTGAGGACCCCAATGGAAATAAGACAGAGTCCTCGATGACACACTGACTTTCTTGGGTTATCCTGGGTGGCTAACCTTCCGGGGTTAAAAATCTGAAGAAATCTTATCTTATCTTATCTTAGCTTCAAACCCTTCAAAATCCTTC
Organism: Cherax destructor; assembly: GCA_009830355.1. Lineage (NCBI taxonomy): Eukaryota > Metazoa > Arthropoda > Malacostraca > Decapoda > Parastacidae > Cherax > Cherax destructor. The sequence continues at coordinate 5,900 of WNWK01020430.1, read as the reverse complement.
TCTTGGACACAATCTGGCCACAATTGTCTCCAAGCACAGTTCAAAGTCCTGGAAGTCACTCCCTCCCAAGCCTTACCTACAAGGCTTATGCAGTTGTAGATACTGAAGTGATTCCTCCAGAACTCTCTGTAAACTCAGTGTCTGAGGTCACTTCAAAGCACTTTTGAAACATTGCTTTTGTGTAGTTTTTTTAAGTTAGAAATGACCTGCTGGTCCATGGGCTGGATGAGAGGAGTGGTGTTAGGAGGCAAGAACTTCACTGTGATGAAACTGAAGCCCCTAGACAGTAGGTCTACCTAGTTTGGAGGATGTGCAGGAGCATTGTCCAGTAACAGGAGGCACTTCAGTTCCAATTTATTTTGCAGGAGGTATTTTTTCACACTGGGGCCACTCTTCATGAACCCACTCTTTGAAAATTTGCCTTGTGACCCATGCCCTTTTATTAGCTTTCCACAACACACACAATCTATCCTTGACGACACTATTTTTCTTGAACACACTGGGATTTTCTGAGTGATACACCAGTAAAGGCTTCACTTTAAATTCCCGACTAGCATTAGCACAAAACAAGAGAGTTAGCCTGTCTTTCATAGGCTTGTGTCCTGGCAGTGCCTTTTCCTCCTGCATTATGTAGGTCCTCTTTGGCATTTTCTTCCAAAACAGGCATGTTTCGTCACAATTGAACACTTGTTGGGGTTTGAATTTTTCAGTCTCTTTGCACTCCTTAAATTCCTGCATAAATTTTTCAGCTGCCCATTTGTCTGCCTCACCATGCCTTACAACATTGTGTATGCCACTACGCTTCTTATATCTGTCTTGTCAAACGAGCCTCTGCTGGCCTTAAAATTATTAAAATCAGCACTGATTCCAGGCATTTTCTTTACAAGATCGGCATGCAACTGCCTTGTCTTTTCACAAATGATGTCTCTGATACACTATCACCTGCTATCTCTTCATTCTTGATCCACACCAGCAACAACTTTCAACCTCTTCGACTATTTGTGGTCTATTTTTGGTTAGCATATCAACACCTTTCACATCAGCTTCCTTGATTTGGTATTTCTTTGCCAGGATTGAAGCGATTGTTGATTTGTTTTTGCCATATATCCTGGCAAGCTCCACAAGTCGCACACCACTCGTATTTTTGTACTACGTATTTCCTTCTTCACGTCTATGGTGTTTTTCACTTTCTTTACCACAGGGGTGCTACTAGGAGGTTTCTTTGGGCCCATGGTAGCGTATTTCAGTCACACTTAATGAAGAAGCACCAAACACAATTATACTGTAATTATAATGTAATTGTGAAATGTTTGGATGAGAGCAGGGTAATGTTCACTCGGAGGATAAACAAAGCTAGACTGACTCACGACGCATGCGCGGGCAGGCGTGGGGCAGGCGGACAGGTCTGGTACGCATGCCGTTCAAAACACGGGGCACGTTCGATACTCGGGACAAAATTGGTTAGAAAATATGCAGTCGAAACTCGAACCGTTAGATAGTCGATGCGTTCGAAACTCGGGGTTCCACTGTATAGTGCTTTAAAAATAAAATACTGAAACATGTATGGGTTACTCACCTAACCAAGTACAGTATGTACTCCATACCTCTCCTAGGCACTGATAAGGCTAAAGTATGAAGGATAGAAGAGTCAATACCCTTCCAAACTTGCTCAATGGCACTTAAGAGTTTGGGGATAATGGACACGTCCATGCTGTGATGCTTACGATTAATAAAGTTCATGTTCTTTATCGGATTTAAATCCATCAAGTTACTAGGCTAGTTATTAAACAAAATTATATCACAATCATGTTGTCAATCTTTTATGTCTTTAAAAGTTTGGCATGAGGCACTGTCTTGCTCCCCCCCCCCAAAAAAAAAAAAAGTTGCTATGGCCATAACAACCTACTGGAGTGAAAGATATGGGAGGAAGTGTAAAATAAACCCAATGAGGAGCAGGGGTGCGGTGGGGACAATAAGGGAACACTGTATCAACATCTGGGGTCCCAGACTATTCAACATCTTACCAGAAGATATCAAAAACATGGCTGGGACAAGTGTAGAAGCCTTCAAGAGGAAACTGGACAATTACCTTCACCAGGTGCCAGATCAACCGGGCTGTGATGGATATATGGGGCAGGCCTCCAGCAGCAACAGCCTGGTTGACCAGGCGTACACCAGACAAGCCTGGCCCATGGCCAGGCTCAGAGTAGAGAAACTCTCAAAACTCTTCAAAGTTATATCAAAGGCACTTCAAAGAAATGTTAGACAAACAGTCCACTAAGAGTGTACTTATGCACATGCACATTTATGATGGTTACTGTATATATTACATCATACAGATTTAACTTCGAATAACCCAATAACATCACTGTAATGTTAAAAAAACAGCCAGAAAGCTTATTTAGGTACAATTACACATAAGTACAGCTAAATAAGTTTTGGATGATTTCAATTGCCTTACATGGTAACATACATGTAAATTATCTAGGATAACCCCAAAAAACTCCATGGGGAAGTGGAACAGAATTCTTCCTCCGTAAGCCATGCGTGTCGTAAGTCGACTAAAATGCCGGGGGCAAGGGGCTAGTAACCCCTTCTCCTGTATACATTACTAAAGTTAAAAAGAGAAACTTTTGTTTTTCTCTTTGGGCCACCCCGCCTTGGTGGGAAGCGGCCGATTTGTTGAAAGAAAGAAGACCCCCAAAAAACTAGTCAAAGTGACTTATTGCCATTGGGTCCTTGTTAAAATATTTTACTATTAGCAGCCTAGCTAATAGTTACAGTGTTAATCAGTCATGATTATAATCATACAAATACAATGAAATAAACATGTCAACTGCATGAAATCAGTTACAATAAGGTGATACAATATATATAAAGTAAACTTTGTCTGACTTTTTTGAGTTATCCTAGGTTCTCTACACATATGCTGCTATGTATGATAATCTATGTAACTGTATTTGTGTATACCTGAATAAACTTACTTAATTACGTACTTACATAGTTTACTTGAACATTAAATAGAGAATATCTGCTTAATATAATAAATACATGAATGTTAACTATACAAGAAATCACTTTCTTCCCTTTCAGCAGCTTCATTCACTAGGAACCTTTTAGCTCTCTTCCTGAACTGGTTTATGCTAAGACTGGCTTTGACATGTTCAGGCAATTCATTCCACTCCAAAATGGCTGTATAATAAACACGTGTTTAAGGACTGAACACCTACTGTAGGTACTATCATTAGGGGGGATATGATTGAGGTGTATAAATGGAAAACAGGAATAAATAAAGGTGATGTAAATAGCGTGCTAAAAATATCTAGTATTGACAGGACTCGCAGCAATGGCTTTAAGTTGGGTAAATTCAGATTCAGGAAGGATATAGGAAAGCATTGGTTTGGTAATAGAGTTGTCGATGAGTGGAACAAACTCCCGAGTACAGTTATAGAGGCTAAAACGTTGTGTAGTTTTAAAAATAGGCTAGATAAATATGTGAGTGGGTGCGGGTGGGTGTGAGTTGGACCTGACTAGTTTGTGCTACTAGGTCAGATGCCGTGCTCCTTCCTTAAGTGGATGTAACCTGACCTGGCTGGGTCGGGGCATTGGCTTAAGCCGGTGGGAGACTTGGACTTGCCTCGCATGGGCCAGTAGGCCTGCTGCAGTGTTCCTTCTTTCTTATGTTCTTATGTTCTTATCAAACTGTGTCCACTTTCCTAATACCATACTGGTTTGGGTTCCTAACCTTGAGAAAATCTGCAGCGAGATATTCTGGACACAAATTGAGAGCAATTTTATAAACATGATTTAGTTTCTGTTGCTGCAGCCTATCTTGCACATTCAGCAATTCCAGCTGCTGTAAATTCATCAATAGTAATAAGTCACTTCGATCTTTTTTTGGGTTATCTGTGGTAATCTACACATAAGTTACAAGGTATGATAACTGTACTTACGTGTACCTATACCTAAATAAATTTACTAACATGTAGACCAGTATTAAATAAGTAAGTGCACATAAGTATAATTATCATATATGTTCTCTTGAACCCTGGCTCAGGATGAATCTCACGACTTTATTCTTGATAATTTATAGTGTTTTTTTGTCTTTTTGTTAGAGCAAAGTACCATGAAGAACAAGAATACTCTACAAGACTTTGTATCAGAGGAAGACATAGGGTCCTGTCAGCCTCAGTAGGTTATTTAGGTACAGGTACATATATAAGTACAATTATCTTATACTGTATAGTGTAAATTACCTAGGATATCCCAAAAAAGCCAGACAAAGTGACTTAATTTCCATTGGGGTCCTTGATTTTCTGTCAATAATAATAATAATGATAATAATAATAATAATCATCTTTATTTCTACAAGTACATGTACAAGGTATACAGACCATAGCTGACATCAATAACAGTAATATATAGAAAGCTGCTTGTTATGCAGAGCATTTCCCACAAATTAGGTCAATTTTGTCCCAGGATGCGACCCACACCAGTCCACTAACACCCAGGTACCCATTTCACTGATAGGTGAACATAGATAACCGGTGTAAAGAAACACGGCCAATGTTTCTACCCTCGCTGGGAAACGAACCTGGACCTTCGCTGTGTGAAGCTAGAGCTCTAGAAAGCCTAAGAAAAAAACACCCCATTGGAAATAAGTCACCTTGTCTGACTTTTTTTGGGGGGTTATCCTAGGTAATCTACACATATGTTGCTATGTATAATTTGTGTAACTGTACTAACGAAATCGTAATGACACGATTGCAAACAAACCATACCACGGGTGGTACCACGGGTTCGAACCCCACCCGTGGTATGGTTTGTGTAACTGTATTTATGTGTACCTGAAGAAACTGACTTACTTATTTCTTACTTATACTGCAACAGGGTTACTAGCCCGTGCTTGTAATTTTACTCAGGTATACACAAATACAGTTACATAGATTATTATACATAGCGGCATATGTATAGAGAACCTAGGATAACCCAAATCGGGTCCTAGGCAGGCTGTTGTTGTTATTAGGTCCACCGACAGTATAAGTCACCTCCTGGTCTTGCTGTGATGAACTGGCCATTTTTGTCCTCTGTCTTCTCTTCTGATACGTAGGTTTTTCTTTCTTGGGGTTTAGAGGGCCACTGACAGGAAGTTTGGTTGTAAAGACACGCCAGAACCTGTAACAAAGTTTTAAAATGAAGGTTGGCTGTGCCTGCTGACCTTCTTAAATACGACTCATACAAGGTGTAATATTATATATGTAATAATAATGTTAGTACAGAAATACAACTTTACATCGCTAAAATTTTAAAAGACGTAAACTTATAGTTAATTATTTTATTAGTCGTTGTCTTATTGTCTACTATTTATGAGTGTTTAGTTAATTAATATAAACTTCCTCGATTATGACACTCGTAAATAAAATGTTAGTAATTGATGATGATGATGATGATGATGATGATGATGATGATGATGATGATGATGATGATAATGATGATGATGATGATAGTATCTTTATTTCTACCAGTACATGTACAATGTATACAGGCCTAGCTGACATCAATGACATACAAATCCTAACAATAATTGCCATTACTACACTGCAAGTCAGGCAAAAGCTGTACTCAGTGCCAACAATAACATAGCACTATTTAATTAGTGTCAGATCATTAAGTAAACACTGTGATGACCTCCTTGCACTTCTTAACCCGTAAACGGTCCAATATATACGTTCACTCCCCCAGTGCCCCGAATATTTTGAAAAAAAAAATCGTTTTTTTTTTATAGAAATAAAGAGCACATTTTCTAAGTGTTATAGGATAAAAAAATTAGGGTCAGTACTTACCGAGATATGAGGCCGAGAAGTTGGCACTGGATGCTCACCTGCCAGCAACATGAGTCC
>WNWK01020429.1:0-35865 GCA_009830355.1 Cherax destructor | reverse complement strand
GACGTTTTCCCTAGACCGTTCCACTTCACCTCCAAGACCGTCGTCCGTTTTGCAGAGACCAGTCTGGGGACGCTTACACTGCCCTTTTGGGTTGTAACTTCTACCGTCGAAAATGACCCCCCGCAAACCCGGGTTTAAGCCTGTTTGGCAGGCGACTGTCAGCCTGTTCACAGCTTCAGTGAGCAGCCTGCACAAAGATGATGTCACTTTGACTGCTAACCCACTCACTGCAGTATGGTGTATCTGTTACGACCTCCAGATGCTCGCCGAGTCGTCCCTGTCACGACTCACCCACACTCGCCAGCAGCGACACCTCCAGCGACACCTCCAGCGACACCTCCAGCGACAATACCAGTCGAGGAATGTCCTTCTGAGTCGCTTGCCAGTCCTGTCCAGTTGCGACTACTGACGACGCCTCACTCGAGGGCACCAGCAGTTGTGCCCCACCCGGATTGAACCCTGCAGCGACTACTACGATGTCTGCTTCACCTCCCAGAGGAGACCGTAACCTGTTACGTCACAGCTCATGTCTCCTGTGTTCCAGTATGTATCCAGACGCAGGAAGGTGTGCAGTGCTGCACGACGCTCACTGCCTTAGACCACGAAGCACACCTTTTTTCTTCCCTCTGGAGGAAGTTTTTTTTTTCTATGTCCATATGTTTATGTATATATGTATTTTCTTTCGTGTTCTGTGACCTGTTCTTGCGGAGAGAGACCAGCTGTCTGCCAGCTGAGTTCATATTTCGTGCCATGCTAGTTTCCATAGTATTCCGCCAGAGGGCAAGCCTGTAGGCATACCCATGTGAGTCTGCCTCACCCTGCCTCTCCCTCACTTGGCGCCCAAACTTCAGTCAGTCAACAGGCCTACTCTTCTCCCTTGGCCATGGCCACAGACACGCAGCCTGTTACCCGCACCTTTATTACAAATAAAGTAAGAAGCCTCCAAAGCCTTATCATTTCAACCACGCCCAAAACGCCAAATAACATATCGATATATTAAATGTCGATGAAAAAAGGAGGCGGTAATTCATGCACTGGCCAGGGAGGTACAACATCGTTTAGGAGTGAAGAAGAGCAGGATGTGAGTGTGGGGGAGGTGTGTGAGGCATTACGTATAATGAAAGGGGGTAAAGCAGCTGGAACTGACGGGATAATGACAGAAATGTTAAAAGCAGGGGGTGATATAGTGTTGGAGTGGTTGGTATTGACGTTTAATAAATGTATAAAAGAGGGGAAGGTACATAGGGATCGGCAGAAAGCATGTATAGTTCCTTTATATAAAGGGAAGAGGGATAAAAGAGATTGTAAGAATTATAGGAGAATAAGTTTACTGAGTACGGTAGGGTAATTATTGAAAGAATTAGAGGAAAACAGAGTAGGATTGCAGATGAGCAAGGAGGCTTTTAGATGGCTAGGGGATGTGTAGTTTACAATGTAGTGTTTACATTGAAGCATATATGTGAACAGTATTTAGATAAAGGTTAGGAAGTTTTCATTGCATTTATGGATTTAGAAAAGACATATGATAGAGTGGATAGGGGAGCAATGTGGCAAATGTTGCAAGTATATGGAATAGGTAGTAAGTTACTGAATGAGGTAAAGAGTTTTTGTGAGGATAGTGAGGCTCAGGTTAGGGTGTGTAGGAGAGAGGGAGATTACTTCCCGGTAAAAGTAGGTCTTAGACAGGGCTATGTAATGTCACCATGGTTGCTTAATATATTTATAGATGGGGTTGTAAAAGAAGTAAATGCTAGGGTGTTGTGGAGAGGAGTGGGATTAAATTATGGGGAATTAAATACAAAATGGGAGTTGACACATTTACTTTTTGCTGATGATACTGTGCTTATGGGAGATTCTAAAGAAAAGTTGCAAAGGTTAGTGGACGAGTTTGGGAGGGTGAGTAAAGGTAGAAAGTTGAAAGTGAACATAGATAGGAGATTGGAGAGAAGGATTATGGAAGAAGTGAATGTTTTCAGATATTTGGGAGTTGACTTGTCAGCGGATGGGGTTATGAAGGATGAAGTTAACCATAGAATTGGTGAAGGAAAAAAGGTGAGTGGTGCGTTGAGGTATCTGTGGAGACAAAAAACGTTATCCATGGAGGCAAAGAAGGGAATGTACGAAAGTATAGTGGTACCAACACTCTTATATGGGTGTGAAGCATGGGTTGCAAATGCTGCAGCGAGGAGGAGGGTGGAGGCAGTGGAGATGTCCTGTCTAAGGGCAATGTGTGGTGTAAATATTATGCAGAAAATTCGGAGTGTGGAAATTAGGAGGAGGTGTAGAGTTACTAAAAGTATTTGTCAGAGAGCTGAAAAGGGGTTGTTGAGGTGGTTTGGTCATTTAGAGAAAATGGATCAAAGTAGAATGACTTGGAGAGCGTATAAATCTGTAGGGGAACGAAGGCGGGGTAGGGGTCGTCCTCGAAAAGGTTGGAGGGAGGGCGTAAAGGAGGTTTTGTGGGCGAGGGGCTTGGACTTTCAGCAAGCATGTGTGAGCGTGTTAGATAGGAGTGAATGGATACGAATGGTTTTTTGGGACCTGACGAGCTGTTTGAGTGTGAGCAGGGTAACATTTTGTGAAGGGATTCAGGGAAACCAGTTAATTGATTTAGTTGGACTTGAGTCCTGGAAATTGGAAGTACAATGCCTGCACTTTAAAGGAGGGGTCTGGGATAGTGACAGCTGGGAGGGACTTATTCTCAGCTGTCGTATCTGAGCGTCTCTGCAAAGACAGTGATTATGTATGAGTGTGGTGAAAGTTTTGAATGATGCTGAAAGTATTTTTTTTTTGGGGGGGGGGGATTTTCTTTCTTTTTGGGTCACCCTGCCTCGGTGGGAGACGGCCGACTTGTTAAAAAAAAAAAGACTCATTGTTTAGTTTTTAAACATATTAGATTGGTATTTTATTTTTTTATAGTATTATTTCTGTATTATGCGAGAAGAAGCAGCAATTCTTATAAAGTACTTTAAGAGGTGTAACTTAAAAATTGTTGGTGGTGCTTGAAACAGGGGAGAGAAACAGCAGCAGTAGCAGCAGCAGCAGTAGCAGCAGTAGTAGCAGCAGCAGTAGTAGCAGCAGCAGTAGACGCAGCAGTAGTAGCAGCAGCAGAGTGTTGCAGCAGCAGCAGTTGCTGCGCAGCAGCAACCTAGCGCGCAGCAGCTGCTGCGCAGACACGCAGCAGCAGCTAGGCTGCTGCTAACAGCTGTGTTGCAGCAGCTGTTGCTGCAGCAGTGTTGCTGCAGCAGCAGCAGCAGCTGCTGCTGGGCAGCAGCAAGTTGCAGCAGCGTTGCTGGCGCAGCAGTGGCAGCAGTGCGCTGTGTTGTTGCAGGCAGCAGATTCGCAGCAGCAAGCTCTGGCAGCAGTGTTGCTGGTGCAGCAGCAGCTGTGCGTACAGAGAAAGCAGCAGCAGTTGCTGATGCAGCAGTGTAGCAGCAGCGTTAGCTGGCAGCAGCAGGTTGTTAGCAGCAGAAACAGCAGAGTAGCGCAGCCGGCAGCTGTAGCAGTAGCAACAGCAGCAGGTTGCGCAGAAACAGCAAGCAGCAGCGTTGTCGCGCTGTTGCTGTCGCAGCAATGTGCAGTGCTGTGCAGAAACAGCAGCAGCAGCTGCTGTTGGCAGCAGCAGCAGCAGCAGCAGCAGGCAGCAGCAGCAGGCTGCTGCAGTTGCTGCTGCAGCAGAACAACAGCAGCAGCAGCTGCTGCTGGGCGTTATGGAGCAGCAGCAGCCGCAGCAGCAGCTGCTTGTTGCAGCAGTAGAACCAGTGCTGCAGCGTTAATCAGCAGCAGCAGCTGTTGTTGCTGCAGCAGCTGCTGTGGCAGCAGCAGCTTGTTGCAGCAGCAGTGCTGTTGCTAAATAGCAGCTGTTGTTACAATAGCAGAAGAGCAGCAGTAGCAGCTTAGCATCAGCAAAGAGCAAGCAGCAGTAGTAAAACAGTGCGCAGTAGTAGCAAACAGTTGCACAGTAGTAGCAACAGCAGCATCAGTAGTAGCAACAGCAGCAGCAGTAGTAGCAACAGCAGCAGCAGTAGTAGCAACAGCAGCAGCAGTAGTAGCAACAGCAGCAGCAGTAGCAACAGCAACAGCAGTAGTAGCAACAGCAGCAGCAGTAGCAGCAACAGCAGCAGTAGTAGCTTGCAGCAGCAGCAGCAGCAAAGTCAGCGAGCAGCAGCAACAGCGCAAGAGCAGGCTAGTAGCAGCAGCAGCAGCTAGCAGCACGCAAGCTGCTAGCAGCAGCGTTGCTTAGCAGCAGCAGTAGCAGCTTGCAGTAGAGCAAACAGCAGCAGCAGCAGTTGCAAACAGCTGCTGCGTTAGCTGCAACAGCAACAGCAGTAGAGCAACATTGCAGCAGCAGTAGAGCAAACAGTTGCTGTTGTTGTGCCAAACGTTGCTGTAGCACATCAGCAGCTTGCTGTTGCTGCAGCAGCAGCAGCTAGCAGCAGGTTGCGCAGCAGTAGCTAGCAGCGTTGTGCTAGCAGTAGTAGCAGCAGCAGTAGTAGCAGCAGCAGTAGTAGCAGCAGCAGTAGAAGCAGGAGAGAGTTGGTAAAATTAACATATTAAAAGTTAGAGGGAGACACTGGTAACAGTAATAACAAGAAACAACAGTTACAAATATTATTTTAACTGATTTAACTACAAGTGGTCAGTCCAACTTACCTAGATAACTGTTAGAATTCCAGGAGTGGGGTGAGTGACTTACAAGACTAACAAGGATACTTCAAACCTCTTGCATACCTACCTTACTCCTTACCTCACTCGCTACTTTAAATATTACAAGAATGACATGGATACCTCAAGCCTTCTCCCTCCCCCCCCCTCCCTCCTTACCCTCCTTACCACATACCTACTTAGAAGAATAACAAGCACCCAAACCCTCGTGTCTACCTCCCTCCTTCCCTCCATACCACTTTTCCTACATTCCTTCTTTCAGGAATAACAAGGACACCCCAAGCCTCCTCCCTATCTCCCTCCCTCCCAAAATTCCTACCTTCCTACCTACAAGAATTACAACAATACTCCCATTCTCCTCCCTCCCTAACTCCCTCATTACATCTCTCTACATACCTTCGTACTTACAAGAATAACAAGTATATTGCAAGACTCCTCCCTCCTTACCTACCTCCCTCCTTACCTACCTCCCTCCCCACCTACCTTCCTCCTTACCTACCTTCCTCCCTACCTACCTTCCTACTTATAAGAATTACAAATATTCCCCAAGCCTATCCCTATCACCCACTCTCCCTACCTATCCCCCCTCCTTACTTCTCTTCCTGCATTCCTATTTACAAGAATACCAAAACTCCTCCCTATCTCCCTACCTACCTAAATACCTGCGTCCCTCCCTCCCTAAATTCCTACCTTCCTACCTACAAGAATTGCAACAATATTCCTATTATCCTCCCTTCCTACCTCCTTACCTCTCTCCTTACATTCCTGCTTATATTTCAAGGATATCTCTGGAATCCTCTCTACCTACCTACCCGCTTCCTTAACACCCTCCCTCCCTAAATAACTACAAGTCTACCTACAAGAGTCATAATACTACTATCCTCTTCCCTACCTACCTCCATCTTTACCTCTCTCCCTACCTTCCTACTTACACGAGTTGGAAATGAATGGTTGTCCAGGGGAATTGGTGTCAATTTCTGGCTAAACAAACACTGTAAGGAAAATTCAGTAACATTCATAGACAACTGGGACTTCTTCTATGGCAGAAAAGACATGTATGCCAGGGATGGGGTTCACTTATCTAGGTTTGGGGTGGGAGCACTGGTCAACGCAGTGGAGGGAGCTGTTAGGTCTTTAATCTAGAAATAGATAGTGGTATGGGTGTTTGTGGAAAATCAATGAATTCTCAGTGTAGCGATAGTGTGAGTTTAGGAAAACCAGTTATAGGCAGAATGAGGTAGAGTTATTGGTGAATATTGGGAACCCAGTGGCATTAGGTGACAAGGACAGTAACAGGTATAGAGGAGGAACAGAAATGAGCAGGAAGAGAAAAGAGAAGGGTGGTTATATATTATACTAATACTTGTAGTGAGAGAAATAAGATGCAAGTGCAGGTAACACTGATGTTTTTGCAATAACTGAGACATGGTTTAATAATAAAAATCGGGACATGCCTGCTGAATGTCACATTTAGATTTTTAAATTGTTCCAAGTAGACAGAAGTATCGGGAAAGGGGGTGGGGTGGCACTCTATGTCCGTGATCGTTTAAATTGTTGCATAAAAACGGGTATAAAGTCTGAAATAACACATACAGAGTCTGTCTGGATAGAATTTTCAGAGGGGTATGAAAAAATGAATTTAGGCGTGATATACCGTCCCCCAAACTTAAATAGGGATCAAGGGAGACTACTCTGGGAGGAAATTGTTAAGGCCACAAGGCACGATACCGTAGTAATTCTAGGAAACTTTAACTTCAGTCAGATTGATTGGAATTTTTTACTAGAATTTAGAATCTAACGACTTTTTAGAAGTAGTTCAGGATTGTTTTTTGAAGCAGTTTGTGACAGAACCTACAAGGGAAAATACACACACAACCCGCACATATAAAAGAGAGGAGCTTACGACGACGTTTCGGCCCGACTTGGACCATTTACAAAGTCACACTAACACACAGAATCGAATAAGTACAGGTAAGATCCCAATGGGATGAGAGGGGAAGACGGTACAGACGAAGAATAGCGCTGGAGAGGAGTCTTCTTAGTCGTAGAAATAGAGCCAGGGCTTAACCCAGCAGCTAAGGCGATCGTGGGGCAGACTTAAGAACAGGAATAGCAGGCTCTCCTGTTGATGAGACTTCTGTGGGGTGAGCGGGGAGGACGGGACAGGTGAAGATTACCGCTAGAGAGGAGTGTAGAAGTTGAGCCAGGGCTTAACCCAGCAGCTAAGGCTAAAGTGGGTCAGAGGGTCGAACAGCTCAAGGTATCTGACATAGAATCAAAGGTTATTTGTAAATAGGGTTAGGAGCAGGATCATACAAGGAATAGAAAAGGTTGTGTTGGTTTGTGGGTCTACGAATGTCTTCGTCAAGGAGAGAGGTCCAGTAGTCATGTCGTGTCTCAAGTTTGTCTATCTGTCTGTCACTGAGAGTCTTCCAGTACATATTCAGCGCAGGGATGTCTAACTGGGCATGGAGAGACTCGCTTGTAGCGAAGTCTTCCCATCTGACATCAAGCACCCAGCGCAGAGCCTTGTTCTGGACACGCTGCAGTTTAAGTAAGTTTGTTTTGGCTGCAAGAGAGAGGGCTAGAGGAGAGTAAGTTATCAGAGGGCGTATTAGGGATTTATAGAGGTGTAGTTTGGTGCGTTGGGAGGCATGTTTCAGCTTGTAGAGGCCCGCAAGGGCCTTACTAGCTACTGCATGCTTTGAGTGAATGTGCCTGTGTAAGCAAAGAAGGTAGTCAAGATTAATGCCAAGGACTGTGACAGATTGTGTGATGGGGATGTAGGTGCGGGTGTCAGCTGTTCTGAGCTCGACAGGTAATGGAGGATCACGTTTCCTATAGTTAAAATATGTAATGCTGGATTTAGCTGCATTGGTTTTGATCCTCCATTTTTGTTCCCAGAAGGCAATCCTGTCGACCTCATTCTGTGTTTTGTGTGAGAGTGTATCTATATTGGCGTGAGTGGTGAGTTGTGTAATGTCGTCTGCATAGGATAGTGTGATGGAGTTGTGGTATACAGGTGTTGGAATGTCGTTAGTGTATAAAATGTAGAGGGTAGGGAGAGGACAGATCCCTGGGGTACTCCAGCATTTAGTGTGAAGTAGTCAGAGTAGCAGCCTTGGAATTTGATTCTCATGGTGCGGCCGTCAAGGAAGTTGCAGAGGAGTTTTCGAGTAGTGAGAGGCAGGTTAAAGTTAGTGCAGAGTTTGTGTTTGAGCCCTACATGCCAGACAGTGTCAAAAGCTTTTTCAACGTCTTTGCAACCAGGGCTGTCCTGTTTCTTTGTTTTGTGTTTATGTGGATGTAGTTGAGAATGATGTTAATGGCATCTTGTGTAGATCTGTGAGTTCTGAAGCCAAACTGGCCGTTAGAAAGAAGTGAGTTGTGTTCCAGGTATCTGCGAAGACGATGGTTGATAAGTTTTTCAAAGAGTTTACCTAATGTTTCGAGGAGGCTGATAGGGCGATAGTTTCTAGGGTCAGAGTGGTCTTTATTGGGTTTGGGAAGGAGGATAGCGGTAGCAGCTTTGAAGAGTGAAGGGAAGTAACCAGAAGCAAGGGAGGCATTGAGGAGGTTTGTGTAGGAAGTAATGATAGAGTCAGGAAGGTGTTTTAGGATAATATGATTTAGGCCAGAGGCACCAGGAGCCTTGGGAGGAAGGTGTCTGAGGAGAGTTTTAATGTCTGTGTTGGTGAAAGGAGTGTCGAGTTCTTGGGAGGAAGTAAGGGAGTCCAGATGGATGTGGCTGTCTGGTGTTGTTTCGTGTGTGTGTGTAGTGTTCCAGTGTTCTATGTTCTGAATGTGTTGGATGGCGTTAGGGTGGGGTGGGTGAGGGTGGAAGATGTTCTCCCAGATGTGTTTAAAGATGTTTGTAGCAGCCTGCGGGTCTGAGATGTGTGTGTTGTTGTGGGTGATGTGTTTGAATTTGTTGGTGGGTGTGGTACCTCGGATTTTTTTGATAAAGTTCCAGAAGTCTTTGGAGTTTTTAATTCGCTGTTTGTCTGCTTGTAGTATGAGCTGTGACCAATGAGAGTTGTGGTCTTGGTCTAGACTGTGTAGAATGTTGTTTCTGAGGTAAGTGAGATCTAATCGGACTTGATTAAATCTATGTGTGTTGTAGAGGAAGAGGTTGTGGTAGCAGATAATTAATCTTCTTGTTCTGATTGAGGGTTTGAAAGAATAACGAGTGGTGTGAGTTTTCTTTGGTATTGCGGAGTTGGCTGCTTGGACCATTTACAAAGTCACACTAACACACAGAGACAGAGGAAGGGGTATTTATAGGCAGGCAGACAGGGGAGGGTACAAGAGAGTGGGGTAATGATGGAGTGAGTAGTGGAAGTAGTAGTAGTAGTAATGGTAGTAGAGGAGACAGTCATATGGGAAGGAGCACTGCAATGAGGCTAGCGGCCCGCAAGGGTGGTACGAGAGGGAAGAAAGGCGAATAAAATGAAGGAAAATACAAGGCAAAAGAAAAGAAAGAAAGGAAAACCCATAGGAGAAAAAAGGAGAAGGGGGAAGAGAAGAAAGGGAAGGAATCAGGTTAAGTCACGGGTGTTCTGAAGTTTAGAGCATTTAACAATGTAATGAGAGAGGAAAGCATCAACAGAGACAAAGCCAGGGCTAAGATTCACACAGGGAAAGTTGTGTATAAGGGAGGATTCAACCAGGCGGCGATGACATCTTTGCTCTTTGGCCTCATGACTTAAGTCTCTTCCAACCTTTTCTTGATGCTCTTAATAATCTTGCCCCTTCCATTAAGTTTAAAGCTGATTGGGAATCTAATTCTTTGCTTCCTTTCCTTGATGTTCATGTCCACCGCTCAGTAACAGGTTTTGCCTTCTCCGTGTACCGCAAGCCTATGCACAGTGGCATGTACATTCATTACTTCTCTTATCATGCCTCCTCTGTCAAGAAGAGTGTTCTTATCTCCCTCTTTCTCCGTGCTCTCCGCATTTGTGATCCTCAGTTTCTTGAAGCAGAAATTTCCACTCTTCATAATTCATTTTCCCGCCTGGGCTACCCTTCCCATTTCATAGACTCTGCTTTCTCTCGTGCCAAACGGACTTTCTTCTCTCCTAAACCCTCTACTCCTGAAAACTCTCCAGTCCTCTGTCTTCCCTACATCTCTGGTCTCTCTAATCTCAGCAACTCTCTCCGTTCCTTAGACATCAAACTTACCTTTCGTCTGACTAACACTCTTTGCACTAATCTAGTTCATACCTCCCCTCCCTCCACAGATTCTCCTGGTGTCTACTCTATTTCTTGCTCCTCCTGTCCTCTTCAGTACTTCGGAGAAACTGGCCGATCTCTTTCTGACAGACTCAAGGAGCACAAAAATAGTGTTAGGCTTCCCGACACTAATAATGCTCTTTTCTGTCATGTCAGAGATCACAGTCATCCTATTGATTGGTCTTCTGCTAAAACTGTCTACCCTACGTCCAACTTTCATAGTCGCCGTCTGGTTGAATCCTCCCTTATACACTACTTTCCCTGTATGAATCTTAGCCCTGGCTTTGTCTCTGTTGATGCTTTCCTCTCTCATTACATTGTTAAATGCTCTAAACTTCAGAACACCCGTGACTTAACCTGATTCCTTCCCTTTCTTCTCTTCCCTCTTCTCCTTTTTTCTCCTATGGGTTTTCCTTTCTTTCTTTTCTTTTGCCTTGTATTTTCCTTAATTTTATTCGCCTATCTTCCCTCTGTGTTCTCGTCCCACCCTTGCGGGCCGCTAGCCTCATTGCAGTGCTCCTTCCCATATGACTGTCTCCTCTACCACTATTACTACTACTACTACTTCCACTACTCACTCCATCATTACCCCACTCTCTTGTACCCTCCCATGTCTGCCTGCCTATAAATACCCTTCCTCTGTCTCTGTGTGTTAGTGTGACTTTGTAAATGGTCCAAATCGGGCCGAAACGTCGTCGTAAGCTCCTCTCTTTTATATGTGCGGGTTGTGTGTGTATTGTTCCAGTCACGGTATTGTGCCTTTTTTGTTATCTACAAGGGAAAATAACCTGCTTGACTTAGTTCTGGCAAACAAGGAAACCCTTGTTAATAATTTAAAAAATAAAGAGGAACTCGAAGCAACCGACCACAAATCAATTACCTTTAGCATTGAATGGAAGTATGATAGTAGGAACAACTCAGTAACTAAATAACTAAGTAACGGTCCCAGTAGGTGACTTGGAACTGCCTAGCATGGGCCAGTGGGCCTGCTGCAGTGCTCCATCTTTATGTTCTTATGAAACTTCCTGGGAATTTCAGTATCCAATACTAGGTATCCCAAAGTGATGTAGTTGGTGTGTTACAAGGTGTGGCTCCACTAGTGTGTGTTACAAGGTGTGGCTCCACTAGTGTGTGTTACAAGGTGTGGCTCCACTAGTGTGTCTGGAAAAAGCGAGTGGTTGAGATTCTCTGTGGAAAACATTGATAAAAAAAAAAAAATTTTATTCGAAAAAGCAGGAACAGGCAAATAAAAGTTAAGATTAACTTTAACATTTTTATCAATAAATTTAACTTTAAATAAAAATAAATTGAGTATGCCAAGGTAAACATGAAAATAAGATAAAATAATCCTCAAGCCGAGGAGCAAGGACATATTTCGGGAGATATCTGTCAGCGTCATTTGTTGACGTTTTACACAAGGTGATGAAATTAAAATTAGCTGGAGTGTCACGACTGCTCTGATGAGTTAGTGAAAGTTGAACAGCAGGTGGAGATAGTGAAAGTTGACCAGCAGGTGGAGATAGTGAAAGTTGACCAGCAGGTGGAAATAGTGAAAGTTGACCAGCAGGTGGAGATAGTGAAAGTTGACCAGCAGGTGGAGATAGTGAAAGTTGACCAGCAGGTGGAGATAGCGAAAGTTGACCAGCAGGTGGAGATAGCGAAAGTTGACCAGCAGGTGGAGATAGTGAAAGTTGACCAGCAGGTGGAGATAGTGAAAGTTGCCCAGCAGGTGGAGATAGCGAAAGTTGACCAGCAGGTGGAGATAGTGAAAGTTGACCAGCAGGTGGAGATAGTGAAAGGGTGTAACACTAGGTATATAGTGAATCTCCTAGAGTGATCGATATCCACCAGCATAGATACGAAAGTTACCAGCATTTTCGAGATAAAAGTACCAGCGGTAGATAGTGAAGTTGCCCACAGTGGAGATAGCAGAACTAGTGAAACCCCAGTGGAGATATTAAAGTTGACAACACAGGTGGGAAGGAAGGGCTGTTCAACACTTTATCTTCGAGAACCGGAGAGTTGCTTATACCCTACGTATGAAGAGGTTCGTTACCCTTGATTTGAAAAGGGAGAGTTGCTATCCATAGGATCCCATGATCGGAAAAAAGAGATTTACTAGTTTACCCTTAATGTGGAAGGAGGTTGCTGTTACCCTTGATGTTGGAAGGGAGGTTGCTTTACCCTTGATGTTGGAAGGAGGTTGCTGTTACCCTTGATGTTGGAAGGGAGGTTGCTGTTACCCTTGATGTTGGAAGGGAGGTTGCTGTTACCCTTGATGTTGGAAGGGAGGTTGCTGTTACCCTTGATGTTGGAAGGGAGGTTGCTGTTACCCTTGATGTTGGAAGGGAGGTTGCTGTTACCCTTGATGTTGGAAGGGAAGTTGCTGTTACCCTTGATGTGGGAAGGGAGGTTGCTGTTACCCTTGATGTGGAAAGGAGGTTGCTGTTACCCTTGATGTGGGAAGGGAGGTTGCTGTTACCCTTGATGTGGGAAGGGAGGTTGCTGTTACCCTTGATGTGGGAAGGAGGTTGCTGTTACCCTTGATGTGGAAAGGTAGGTTGCTGTTACCCTTGATGTGGAAAGGGAGGTTGCTGTTACCCTTTATGTGGGAAGGGAGGTTGCTGTTACCCTTGATGTTGGAAGGGAGGTTGCTGTTACCCTTGATGTGGGAAGGGAGGTTGCTGTTACCCTTGATGTGGGAAGGAGGTTGCTGTTACCCTTGATGTGGGAAGGGAGGTTGCTGTTACCCTTGATGTGGGAAGGGAGGTTGCTGTTACCCTTGATGTGGAAAGGGAGGTTGCTGTTATCCTTGATGTGGGAAGGGAGGTTGCTGTTACCCTTGATGTGGGAAGAGAGGTTGCTGTTACCCTTGATGTGGTAAGGGAGGTTGCTGTTACCCTTGATGTGGGAAGGGAGGTTGCTGTTACCCTTGATGTGGGAAGAGAGGTTGCTGTTACCCTTGATGTGGGAAGGGAGGTTGCTGTTACCCTTGATGTGGGAAGAGAGGTTGCTGTTACCCTTGATGTGGGAAGGGAGGTTGGTGTTACCCTTGATGTGGGAAATATTGCCACAATAAAATGTCTCATTAGTTGCAGCTGTGTCAATTACCAGACAATTTGATAGATTACTTTGGCAGGTTAATTGATATCTGATAAAAGTTGATAGACAACTGAGGCAGACTGATAGATAATACGGTCAGGTTAATAGACAATTGGGAACATTACTTGACATATAATGTGTGTTGATATATGACTGGTGCAAGTGGACAGGTCACTGGTGCAAGTGAACAGGTCACTGGGGCAAGTGGACAGGTCACTGATGCAAGTGGACAGGTCACTGGTGCAAGTGGACAGGTCACTGGTGCAAGTGGACAGGTCACTGGGGCAAGTGGACAGGTCACTGATGCAAGTGGACAGGTCACTGGTTCAAGTGGACAGGTCACTGGTGCAAGTGGACAGGTCACTGGTGCAAGTGGACAGGTCACTGATGCAAGTGAACAGGTCACTGGTGCAAGTGGACAGATCACTGGTGCAAGTGGACAGGTAAATGGGGCAAGTAGAAAGGTCACTGGGACAAGTCGACAGGTCACTGCGGGAAGTTCAAATGATGGCATATTAAATGATGTCTGCTGCTGCAGGTTGACGTGTAACTGGTGAAGGAAGATAACTGAAACAGCGTGAGAGAAAACTGGGGCTGTTTAATAGACAATTTGGTCATTTTGACAAGTAAAGCAGGTTCATATTATTAACTGGTCGGGTTGATAGATAACTAGGGTAGGTCGAAAGATACATGAAACAAATTGATAGATAACTGATGCTGGTTGATAGATAACTCTGGCAGATTGATATGTAACTGAGTCAAGCTGAATGATAACTGGTGTAGGTTGAAAGATACCTGGGCTGGTTGCTTGACTGTAGAGAACTGTAGATGGCGTCTCTTTCCGCACTGATTATCTCTCCTTGATAAAGATTAAAAACAAACCGAAGCGTCGAATAAAGTTTCCTCTAATAAAAAAAAGTTCGTAGTGAAACTTTTAGACAGAAAAGTATCAGACTCTTGTATTTATAGATTTAAAATGGCATGTGAGAAGGTGTAGAGGGAAGCAGTGTTGCTAATTTTCTTAATATTATGTAACACCATTAACATACAAATCACCATAACACTATACACAGTAACACCAGTCATACACACAAACACACTGCTACACAGTAACAACATATATACATAATTTCTATAAATGTATATAGTATTATGTAGAAAATCCCACTCTAAGAAATAAATAACTATGAAACATAAATAGCAGAATCAAATTTATAATGAGTGGCCTCTCCATGGTAGTCTGGCTAGACGAGTGCTTCTCGTCTGGCTGGTCTACGTTTCGAGCGAGTCCAGGAAGTTATAATTATAGGGCGCAGATTTCTGTGTGTCCTCCCCTATAATTATACTTTTCAGTATATACTGATATTAAACACTTGTGTTCTAATATCATATATGGACAGTGCTCCTTGGATTGGCCGCTCTTGAAAAGTTAAGTTCCTCTCTTGAGGAAATGCTGTGTTTGGGGTTCACAGCTCTCAACGTCCCCCTCAAATGCTGTGTTTGGGGTTCACAGCTCTCAACGTCCCCCTCAAACTTTCTTTCCTCGTATAGTAAAACATTTTATTAGTAGAAAGAGAGTGATAAATTGTACATACTACAGCAATTTATCAAAGAATGGCGATAAATAATAATAAATAAATTATTTACAATTTATTTTAATTTTATTTATTTATTGAAACATTAATTATTGACGATTAGTTTCAGAGTTAACTTTACTCTATCATCAGACACTGTACAAAATCATAGAAGATCAGTTATAAACAACATGATCTTAACTTATGCTAAACATAATGTTATTATAATTATTAAGGAAAGATAAAAAATAAAAACTAGTGATGGAATAAGAGAGTGACTTTGTTTCTAGTATTATATTTTTATTTTCATTATTTTTGAGATATTGGAACAAAGTAAAGCTCGCCCGTTCGCCTTTAACATATCTCTTGTGTTGCTACGTGGATATTGACGCCAGGTCTTCCCTCTGTTAAGAAGGTCACTGTCTTCAAGACTTTTCCATTCCCCTATTTTCTCATCAGCTGATGTTTTTTTTTTAGGTCTTTCTTGAGAAACAATTGTCTAGGACAGGAGACATTATAGCTAAAAATTAGCTTTTCTCCTGCATGTCATTATGGAAGGAGATGATCAATTTATGTTTGTTGTTTTCTTTGTTAGTCGGTGGAGTTGTTTTATAATAGTTTTTGTTTGGCTTTGTGATCACCTTCATGGATGTAGTAGTCAGGATGCACCTCTGTCCTGATCTGGTGGTTTATACTGGAAACTTCTTGCTCTAAATGGCTTGGCCAGTAAATCCCTGAATATCTTAGGGGCAGACTAGACATACTTCTTTTCTTAACTTACTTAGTGATTGCTGAAAAAATTGACACAAGTTGATGTGATGAAGACTTTCTGTAAAGAGTGAGCTGGTTCTTATTTTCTTGCTGGAGCTCCTTGTGTTTCCAACTGGAATTCGTTGTCCTTCTTATAGCTCTTCTTCAAGGACGTTTATCCTGTGCTTCATTGCTTGTTCTTCCTTTGTTACATTTACCGGGAATTATTCTTCCATTCTTTAGTTTCTCTTTCAGTTTCCTCCTTAATTTGCGTGTCTGAGGTGCTTATGTTCTTCTCGTTTGCTGCCTTCCCCAGTGTATGTATTTTGTTTGATACCTTCTTCACTGTATATTTCCTTGCTTGTTCTTTCTTTGTTACCTTTTTTATATATATGTTCTTTTACGGTGCCTTCGTTCCTCTATTAGTTTTTCTTCTTTGCGAGTCCATTGTGTATATTCTCTTTTATTTCGGGGTTTCTTCAGTGTTTGTTCCATTCTGTGCCTTTGTATAAGTCGCCTCGTTTTTCCACTTCTACTTTGCCTTATTATTCCATGTTTCTTTTCTTTCATTTTCACTGGTCCATAGGTACTCAGGTCAAGAGAGGCTGGTCCATACATACTCAGGTGAACGGAAGCTGGTCCGCAGGTACTCAGGTGAAAAGAGGCTTGTCCATAGGTACTCAGGTCAAGAGAGGCTGGTCCATAGGTACTCAGGTGAACAGAGCCTGGTCTATAGGTGCTCAGGTGAACAGAGGCTGGTCCTTAAGTACTCAGGTGAACATAGGCTGGTTCATAGGTACTTACGTGAACAGAGGCTGGTTCATAGGTGCTCAGGTGAACAGAGGCTGGTCCATAGATACTCAGGTGAACAGAGGCTGGTCTTTAGGTGCTCAGGTGAACAGTGGCTGGTCCATAGGTACTCAGGTGAACAGAGGCTGGTCCATAGGTGCTCAGGTGAACAGAGGCTGGTCCATAGATACTCAGGTGAACAGAGGCTGGTCTTTAGGTGCTCAGGTGAACAGTAGCTTGTCCATAGGTACTCAGGTGAACAGAGGCTGGTCTATAGGTACTCAGGTGAACAGAGGTTCTTCCATTCATATTTAGGTGAACAGGAACAATTCTAGCAAACTTCTTATCTTTCATTTTTGTGTTATTGTTCCTGGTAATCTGGACAGGCTAAGACAGGCTAAGACAGGCTAAGACCCCAGCTAATTTATTTTAGCTTCATTTTCCTAAACATATATATCATAGTAAATTTAAAGTTCATTTATATTCAATTATAACTATCTTATCGTTATGTTCAGACTGATTTTACCAAATAATTCTTTTGCATAATTAAATTTTTGCTATACTTATTCGGTACAAATATCCGTTTCATTTTTTAAGTCAAACTCGCCGATTCGTCTTATTCTGCGCCATATATAAGATAATTGAGCTTGAAGAAATGTAATTCATAATCTTGGAGTTTCTTGGATGTATATTGAGGTCCAATCAATGTTTCGGTGATTAATCAGTCACCATCATCAGGATTAATTTCTGAAACATGACTGTACATGATCAAACATGAAATATTTCTTACAATAAAAAGAGGTAAAATAAGCAACAAGAGTCAGCATGGTGGGAAGGTTAGATCAGCAACAATAGTCAGCATGGTGGCCAGGTTAGATCAGCAGCAAGAGTCAGCATGGTGGCCAGGTTAGGTCAGCAACGAGAGTCAGCATGGTGGCCAGGTTAGATCATCAACAAGAGTCAGCATGGTGACCAGGTTAGATCAGCAACAAGAGTCAGCATGGTGACCAGGTTAGATCAGCAACAAGAGACAGCATGGTGGCCAGGTTAGATCAGCAACAAGAGTCAGCATGGTGGCCAGGTTAGATCAGCAACAAGAGTCAGCATGGTGGCCAGGTTAAATCAACAACAAGAGTCAGCATCGTGTCCAGGTTAGATCATCAACAAGAGTCAGCATGGTGGCCAGGTTAGATCAGCAACAAGAGTCAGCATGGTGGCCAGGTTAGATCAGCAACAAGAGTCAGCATGGTGGCCAGGTTAGATCAGCAACAAGAGTCAGCATCGTGTCCAGGTTAGATCATCAACAAGAGTCAGCATGGTGACCAGGTTAGATCAGCAACAAAAGTCAGCATGGTGGCCAGGTTAGATCAGCAACAAGAGTCAGCATGGTGGCCAGGTTAGATCAGCAACAAGAGTCAGCATGGTGGCCAGGTTAGATCAGCAACAAGAGTCAGCATGGTGGCCAGGTTAGATCAGCAACAAGAGTCAGCATGGTGGCCAGGTTAGATCAGCAACAAGAGTCAGCATCGTGTCCAGGTTAGATCATCAACAAGAGTCAGCATGGTGACCAGGTTAGATCAGCAACAAAAGTCAGCATGGTGGCCAGGTTAGATCAGCAACAAGAGTCAGCATGGTGGCCAGGTTAGATCAGCAACAAGAGTCAGCATGGTGGCCAGGTTAGATCAGCAACAAGAGTCAGCATGGTGGCCAGGTTAGATCAGCAACAAGAGTCAGCATGGTGTTCAGGTTAGATCATCAACAAGAGTCAGCATGGTGGCCAAATTAGATCAGCAACAAGAGCTGACATGGTGGCCAGGTTAGATCAGCAACAAGAGTCAGCATGGTGGCCATGTTAGATCAGCAACAAGAGCTGACATGGTGGCCAGGTTAGATCATCAACAAGAGTCAGCATGGTGACCAGGTTAGATCAGCAACAAGAGTCAGCATGGTGACCAGGTTAGATCAGCAACAAGAGTCAGCATGGTGACCAGGTTAGATCAGCAACAAGAGTCAGCATGGTGACCAGGTTAGTTCAGCAACAAGACTCAGCATGGTGGCCAGGTTAGATCAGCAACAAGAGTCAGCATGGTGGCCAAGTTAGATCAGCTGCAAGAGTCAACATGGTGGCCAGGTTAGATCATCAACAAGAGTCAACATGGTGGCCAGGTTAGATCATCAACAAGAGTCAGCATGGTAGGCAGGTTAGATCAGCATCAAGAGACAGCTTGGTGACCAGGTTAGATCATCAACAAGATTCAGCATGGTGGCCAGGTTAGATAGGAAACAAGAGTCAGCATGGTGACCAGGTTAGTTCAGCAACAAGAGTGAGCATGGTGGCCAGGTTAGATCATCAACAAGAGTCAGCATGCTGTCCAGGTTAGATCATCAACAAGAGTCAGCATGGTGACCAGGTTAGATCAGCAACAAGAGTCAGCATAGTGGCCAAGTTAGATCATCAACAAGAGTCAGCATGGTGGCCAGGTTAGATCATCAACAAGAGTCAGCATGGTGACCAGTTTAGATCAGGAACAAGAGTCAGCATGGTGACCAGGTTAGATCATCAACAAGATTCAGCATGGTGGCCAGGTTAGATCATCAACAAGAGTCAGCATGGTGGCCAGGTTAGATCAGCAACAGGAGTCAGCATGGTGGCCAGGTTAGATCAGCAACAAGAGTCAGCATGGTGGTCAGGTTAGATCAGCAACACGAGTCAGCATGGTGACCAGGTTAGTTCAGCAACAAGAGTCAGCATGATGGCTAGGTTAGATCAGCAACAAGAGTCAGCATGGTGGCCAAGTTAGATCAGCAACAAGAGTCAGCATGGTGGCCAGGTGAGATCAGCAACAAGAGTCAGCATGGTGGCCAGGTTAGATCAGCAACGAGAGTCATCATGGTGACCAGGTTAGATCAGCAACAAGAGTCAGCGTGGTGACCAGGTTAGTTCAACAACAAGTGTCAGCATGGTGGCCAGGTTAGATCAGCAACAAGAGTCAGCATGGTGGCCAAGTTAGATCAGCAACAAGAGTCAGCATGGTGGCCAGGTGAGATCAGCAACAAGAGTCACCATGGTGGCCAAGTTAGATCAACAACAAGAGTCAGCATGGTGGCCAGGTTAGATCAGCAACAAGAGTCAGCATGGTGGCCAGGTTAGATCAGCAACAAGAGTCAGCATGGTAGCAAAGTTAGATCATCGACCGTCGACTTGTATAGTTGTTCCTATTAATTTTTCCTTGTTTTTTTAATTATTAATACAAAATATGTTCTTAATCGAACTCACAGTAATGCAAATTATCATAATAAATACTCGGGGATACAATTTCAACTCACCTTGATAGGCATAATTTTATTAAACAGCGTCAAGATCTTTCTTACAGTTCATAACTAAACTCTTGACTTAAGTTCCGGAAGAAGCATTGCAAAAATGAATGCAGTAATATTTCTTTAATATTTCTTTATAAACAGAGCATTTGAGAAGTGACCTGACCTCCATGAGTGACCTGACCTCCAGAAGAAAGTTGTCAGCACAACAGTTATTAAGTTTAACTATAATTATGGTAACAAAACGACGCAGCCTCACAAATAATTTCTATTAAATTAAGAAATTTCGAAGAGCTAATGTATATTTATACACAATATTTGAAACGGAATAAAAAACAGAACAGAATAAGTTTTCCCCAGTAAATAAATATTCAATAATAGTTGCTGTTGCTGTATAGGAACCAAGTTTCTTGGTCATTATCACTATCATGTGACATGCTATCACTGTCATGTGACATGTTATCACTGTCATGTAACATGTTATCACTATCATGTGATATGTTATCACTGTCATGTGACATGTTATCACTGTCACGTAACATGTTATCACTATCATGTGACATGTTATCACTATCATGTGACATGTTATCACTATCATGGGACATGTTATCACTATAATGTGACATGTTATCACTGTCATGTAACATGTTATCACTATCATGTGACATGTTATCACTACCATGGGACATGTTATCACTATCATGTGACATGTTATCACTATCATGTGACATGTTATCACTATCATGTGACATGTTATCACTATCATGTGACATGTTATCACTATCATGTGACATGTTATCACTATCTTGTGACATGTTATCACTATCATGTGACATGTTATCACTATCTTGTGACATGTTATCACTATCATGTGACATGTTATCACTATCTTGTGACATGTTATCACTATCACGTGACATGTTATCACTATCATGTGACATGTTATCACTATCATGGGAAATGTTATCACTATCATGGGACATGCTATCACTGTCATGTGACATGTTATCACTATCTTGTGACATGTTATCACTATCATGTGACATGTTATCACTATCATGTGACATGTTATCACTATCATGTGACATGTTATCACTATCATGTGACATGTTATCACTATCTTGTGACATGTTATCACTATCATGTGACATGTTATCACTATCTTGTGACTTGAGCTTGATTTGACCTGAGCGTCGGTAAGGTGGGGAAGGAAGGAGGATGGGTAAGGATGGAAATTGGGAAATAGGTGGGGGGGGGAGAGGTTAGGGTTGTAAAGGTAAGTGGCCTATCCACTTTGGCGTAACATAATAAGTGTGTGTGTATGTAGAGTTATACATAAGTAAATTTTTAAGAGGAGGATATGCCTTTATCCCATCAGTCGCACACAGGTATACTGTTGTATCACAGCATGTTACTGAGTTGGAAGAAAGCATATTAATTGTAGTAAACATTTTTTTTTTTTTTTTTTTTTTTTTTTTTTTTTCAGGCAAGGCTGCTGCAACAGGTGGTAGTTGCTGGGCTATTCGTTGTTGATGGGTGGTAGCCCGGAGCTGGTTCAGCAGTTACTTTTGCAACAGGTGGTAGTTGCTGGGCTTATGATGTTGTTGGTGGCTAGCCCGGAGCTGATCAAGCTGTTTCTGAGGTGGTGTCCTAAGATAGGAAGTTCGTAGGTGTTACAATGTTGGTTGTAGGATGTAGTTTGGAAACGGTAGGTCACCCATAATGGGAGTATTTATCTATGGTGTTGAACATAGACTGGGTCTGGTGGTATCCACTCATCTGGTTCGACGGGAGATCACTTAGGATTCTTGGTCTTGGGTAGTTGTCGTTGTGAATGTAGCGCCTAACTCTTTGTTGTAGAGTCATTCTTTGGGTGCGGTGGGGGTGTGGTAATGACATAGTCGGTTGTGTTTACTGGTTGGGGGTTTCTCTATCGGGTACATATAGTTCTTGCATGTCATAAAGCTGTCGTTTCGCTAGTTTATCTATCCTTACATTGATTGCAGTGATTTCTTGTTGTACATGTAGGTCTTCACATCTTATTCTGTCCCTTAATCTGGTCCCAGTAATAAAGCGGAAGCTTTGTTCTGGACTCGTTGAAGTCGCAGCCTGTTGGTTTTGGTTGTTAGTGCTAGGGGGCGCAAGGGTATTCCAACAGAGGTCTGATCATCATCTTGTATAGGTGCTTCTTGATGTGGGGGCTCTTTGAATCTGAAGAGTTGGCTGAGGCGGGCTTTAGCTAGGTTAACTTTTAGAGATGTGAGAAGTGGAGTTAAGTAATCTGTCGATCTCATATCCCAGGATTTTGTTTGATTTTTGATTTCGACACTTGTACCTCTTATGGAGATACCACCTTTGTCTTCTATGGTTGATGGGAGACAGCCAATGGTGCTGATGAGGACTTTCTCTGGGTTAGTTGTGATTCTCCACTTTCTCTCCCAGTTAGCTGTTCTTCGTAGTTCCTCATTCATCTTTGCTATTACTCTCCTGTATTTTGTGGCACCTGTTATGGGGCGGATGACACAACATGGATCACGTCGTCTGCAAATTGGGTGATGATTGTGTCGTTATGTTCTGGTTGCGGGAGGTCATTTACGTAGATATTGAAGAGTATGGGGCTAAGGCATGAGCCTTGTGGAACGCCAGCTGTTGGGGTGAATGGGACTGCAGATTTGCCATTAAAGTTGGGGATGATGCTTCTGCCTGTTAGGAAATTGAACATGAGCCTGAGAAAGGTCCAGTTGTGGTCTGGTAGATCGGCAAGTTTGAATATAAGCCCATCATGCCAGAGGCTGTCAAAGGCTTTGTGAACGTCCCTCGTTGCAATTAGGGCCAGGTTTCCTTGATTCCTCAGGCTAGCAGCGGCATCATAGATGATGTTGATAGCATGCTGTGTTCCACGGTGGGACCTGAAACCAAACTGCTTTTCAGAGAAGAGGTGATTGAATTCCATGTAGTAGTTCAGTCTATTGGAAATGATTTTTTCGAAGACTTTGCCAGCGACTTCGAGTAGGGAGATAGGTCTGTAGTTTTCTGGGTTACGGGAGTCTCTATTGGGTTTTGGTATGAAGATCATCTTAGCTGTTTTGAATGATGCAGGGAAGTGGCCAGACGCCAGGATAGCATTCAAGATGTTTAATAGGGTCATTTTGCAATTACGGGTAGGTATTTTATCTGTTTTACTGTTATGCCTGAGGGGCCTGGGGCCTTATTCCTCATTCGCCCTATGGCTTGGGTCATTTCCTTCAGGGTGATTGGCCTTGTGAGAGGGTGCTCGGGTTCAAGAGAAGATGTATCAATTGTTGGTATTGGTTGGAAGTCTTCCCAGTTTTCGTCACGCCACTGGTTAACCCACAGGTAGTGGTTGTTGTTGAAACTTCTGCTGACATTGTGAGAGAGAATTTTCTTCCACACTTCCCTCATCAAATCAGCTTGATCCTGTGGGTCCTCGAGCAAGGTGGTCACGTCCTCGCCATCCTCATTAGTGAATGAGTGTGTGAGGTTGAGTGGGTGAGTGCTTAGCCCCAGTAGTCTGCGGATCTTGCTCCAGAATCGTTCTGGTTGGCGCTTATACTGGTTAGCTTGAAGCACAAGGTATTTCCAAAGGTCCCTTTGTGCTGGGTGATTAGGGTTATTAATTCCCTTCTCATTCTATGGAGTACATCTTGTGACATGTTATCACTATCATGTGACATGTTATCACTATCATGGGACATGCTATCACTGTCATGTAACATATTATCACTATCATGTGACATGTTATCACTATCATGTGACATGTTATCACTATCATGTGACATGTTATCACTATCTTGTGACATGTTATCACTATCATGGGAAATGTTATCACTATCATGGGACATGCTATCACTGTCATGTAACATATTATCACTATCATGTGACATGTTATCACTATCATGTGACATGTTATCACACACTGTTTCCCCTAAAAAATAACAAAAGATCAATGCATTTGTGTGGGATTAAGGAGAATTTTAATAAATATATGGTTATAGGTAGCAAGAGGAAGCAATGGGATACCAGATGGATAGGAACAGAGACACAGTGGTACATACTAACCTTATCGGAAAGTTAATCAACTAAGAAGGTATACATGTACCATATAGTACACATATACCATCGCGCATGCTTGCGCGATCATACACACACAGACACACAGATACAGACACACAGACACAGATGATGTGAAGTTGATGAGAAGAATTCAATCGGACGAGGACCAGGTAGAACTACAAATTGATCTGGACAGGCTGCAAGCCTGGTCCAGCAATTGGCTCCTGGAGTTCGACCCCACCAAGTGCAAAGTCATGAAGATTGGGGAAGGGCAAAGAAGACCGCAGTCGGAGTACAGTCTAGGGGGCCAGAGACTACAAACTTCACAACTAGGTGAGAACTAGGTGAGTACACACATACAAACACACACACACACACATACAAAGGTTAATTGAGGAGCTAAGGGGAATGTCCTATGAAAAAAAGTTAAGGGAAATCGGCCTGCCGACACTGGATGGAATAGATAAGGTGGACAGAGACAGGATGTTCCAGAGAAGGGACACAGAAACAAAGGGTCACAATTAGAAGTTGAAGACTCAGACGAGTCAAAGGGATGTTAGGAAGTATTTCTTCAGTCACAGAGTTGTCAGGAATTGGAACAGTCTAGTGATGTAGTGTAGGCAGGAACCATACATAGCTTTAAGACGAAGTATGATAAAGCTCATGGAGCAGGGAGAGAGAGGACCTAGTAGCGGTCAGTGAAGAGGCGGGGCCAAGAGCTAAGTCTCCACCTCTGCACCCACAATTAGGTGAGTACACACACACACACACACACACACACACACACACGTACGTACGTTCAAGACACAATACATCGTGTACGTCAGGCCCATACTAGAGTATGCAGCACCAGTTTGGAACCCACACCTGGTCAAGCACGTCAAGAAATTAGAGAAAGTTCAAAGGTTTGCTACAAGGCTAGTTCTAGAGATAAGGGAAATGTCCTACGAATAAAGGTTAAGGGAAATCGGACTGACAACACTGGAGGACAGGAGGGTTAGGGGAGACATGATAACGATATACAAAATACTGTGAGGAATAGACAAGGTGGATATAGTCGAAAGTTCCAGAGAGGGGACACAGAAACAAGGGGTCACAATTGGAAGTTGAAGACTCAGATGAGTCAAAGGGATGTTAGGAAGTATTTATTCAACCATAGAGTAGTCAGAAAGTGGAATTGTCTAGCAAGTGAAGTAGTCGAGGCAGGAACCATTCATAGCTTTAAGACGAGGTATGCTAAAGATCATGGAACAGGGAGAGGACCCAGTAGCGATCAGTGAAGAGGTGGGGCCAGGAGCTGAGTCTCGACCCCTGCAACCACAATTCGGTGAGTACACACACACACACACATGCACACACACACACACACATGAAGATCGGAGAAGGGCAAAGAAGACCGCTGACAGAGTACAGGCTAGGCGGACAAAGGCTACAAACCTCGGCAAAGGAGAAAGACCTTTGGGTGAGTATAACGCCAAGCACGTCTCCGGAGGCACACATCAACCAGATAACTGCGGCAGCAAAGGGCGACTGGCAAACCTAAGATTAGCGTTCCGTTACCTTAACAAGATATCGTTCAAGACACTGTACACCGTGTACGTCAGGCCCATTCTAGAATATGCAGCACCAGTCTATAACCCACACCTGGTCAAGCACGTAAAGAAACTAGAGAAAGTGCAAAGGTTTGCGACAAGGTTAGTGCCACAACTCAGGGGTCTGTCCTATGAAGAAAGGTTGAGGGAAATAGGAATAACAACACTGGAGGAAAGAAGGGTCAGAGGAGACATGATAACGACATACAAAATACTGCGGGGAATTGACAAGGTAGACAGTGACAGGATGTTCCAGAGAGGGAACACATAAACAAGGGGACACAACTGGAAGCTGAAGACTCAGATGAGTCAAAGGGATGTTAGGAAGCATTTCTTCAGCCACAGAGTAGTCAGGAAGTGGAATAGTCTAGAGAAAGATATAGTGGAGGCAGGAACCATAGATAGTTTTAAGACAAGGTATGATAAAGCTCATGGAGCAGGGAGAGCAGAGACCCAGTAGCGGCGGACAGCGAAGAGGCGGGGCCAGGAGCTGAGTCTCGACCCCTGCAACCACAATTAGGCGAGTACAATTAGGTGAGTACTCACACACACACACACATATTTAAGAAGAGGTATGATAAAGCTCATGGCGCAGGGAGAGTGACCCAGTAGCGGCCAGTGAAGAGGCGGGGCCAGGAGCTATTAATCGACCCTTTCAACCACAACTACGTGAGTACAACTAGGTGAGATGCACACATGCACACATGCACACATGCACACATGGGATTCCGGGAAGGCAAATCCTGTGTAACAAACCTCCTAGAGTTCTATGATAAAGTAACAGAAGTAAGGCAAGAGAGAGAAGGGTGGGTTTATTGCATTTTCCTGACTGCAGGAAGGCCTTCGACACAGTTCCTCATATGAGATTAGTAAAGAAGTTGGAAGAACAGGCATGGATAATAAGAAGGGCACTGGAATGGATCAGGGAATACCTCACAGGGAGGCAACAACGGGTCATGGTGAATGATGAGGTATCACAGTGGGTGTGAAGAAAATTCTCCAAAAGAGGGGGTACCAGCCCTTTCTGACTAGAAAAGGCCCTACCCTTAGGGGCCCGGCCCTTAGAAAGGGCCAGACGGCGAGTCTAGCATCCTGATCAACAACCTACTGGTCAACAGTTTAATTGAAAACATATGGATGGACCCAAACAGCCAAGAGTCACGTAGTAGCTGACCAGGGTTGCAAATATGGGAAGTAATGAGTGATAGACATTGATATATGTTACTCTTTACCTTAGCAGGAAAGTTATAGTAAACTGCTGTATTAGTTTCTACACTTGAACATTGCAATCATGTGTTCCAGGGATCTAAATATTTAGAGAACACAAGCTCTTGAATTGCAAATTGTTGCAGTGGTTTGCAAGTGTCGAAATTTAGCTGACCTCAGCGACGCCCAGCTTGACCGAGCTGCGGGATGCAGGGGCGGGGAGATTGACTTAAGATATCTAGGGGGAAAGGTGCTACGGCGCGGTGTATAACCGGACAAAGAGACAATCGTCGTATGCGTTCGTCCTCCCTCAATCTCCACTAACGTCGGGAAATCGGATAAGAATTCTGTTCCAACACGTTTAGTGTATAAAACCGCGGTATATTCAGAAGTGTGCGCAGCTTCTGATTACGACATTAAAGAACGTAAAGGGACAATGAGTTTACGTCGTCTAACAAGGCAGTGACTCTTCAGCAGCGTTCTTCAAACAAGACAGCGATATCCGGGTGTGAATTAAGGGTCCGTTACAAATACTCAGGTAAGTCTGCTTAAACCTAGATGCCACCTTCTGCGCAGTTAGGAATGCATAATTTGCTTTAGGCAGATTTATCATATCACCCGGTGAATCGTGGGCGATCCGCCCAAAAACTGTGAGTAACCCGCCTTTCAGTCCATTTAAGACTGAAATATTGGGCATATGCTCCTTTGGGGCAATATTATTATCACTTGATGTTTATATTACAGCCCCCTGTGGAGAATGAGGCCATAGATGGATCCCCTGAGAAGGTGTTGGGGACGGCTGCGACATCTTGGATTCATCAATAAGCTAAGTACAGTACATTATCGTAGGAAAGAATGCCCATCCTCCACAGTGGGCGCCTGTGACGAGCGGTGTACCGCAGGGGTCAGTCCTATTACCAGTGCTATTCTTGGAATATGTAAATGACATGACGGACGGGATAGAATCAGAAGTGTCTCTGTTCGCAGATGATGTGAAAATAATGAGGAGAATCACATCGGAAGAGGACCAAGCAGGACTTCAAACAGACCTGGAAAAGCTTTACATCTGGTCTAGCAACTGGCTTCTCGAATTTAATCCCACCAAATGCAAAGTCATGAAGATTGGAGAAGGGCAAAGAAGATCGGTGACAGAGTACAGGCTAGGTGGACAAAGGCTGCAGACCTCGTCAAAGGAGAAAGACCTTGGGGTGAGTATAACGCCAAGCACGTCTCCGGAGGCACAAATCAACCAGATAACTGCGGCAGCATATGGGCGACTGGCAAACCTAAGATTAGCGTTCCGTTACCTTAACAAGGAATCGTTCAAGACACTGTACACCGTGTACGTCAGGCCCATACTAGAGTATGCAGCACCAGCCTGGAACCCACATCATGTCAAGCACGTCAAGAAACTAGAGAAAGTGCAAAGGTTTGCGACAAGGCTAGTTCCACAACTCAGGGGACTGTCCTATGAAGAATGGTTGAGGAAATAGGACTAACAACACTGGAGGACAGAAGGGTTAGAGGAGACATGATAACGACATACAAAATACTGAGGGGAATCGACAAGGTGGAAGCTGAAGACTCAGATGAGTCAAAGGGATGTTAGGAAGCATTTCTTCAGCCATAGAGTAGTCAGGAAGTGGAAAAGTCTAGCGAACGATATAGTGGAGGCGGGAACCATACATAGTTTTAAGACAAGGTATGATAAAGCTCATGGAGCAGGGACAGCAGAGACCCAGTAGCAGACAGCGAAGAGACGGGGCCAGGAGCTGAGTCTCGACCCCTGCAACCACAATTAGGTGAGTACAATTAGGTGAGTACACACACACACACACACACACACACACACACAGGAGACAGACATGAGGCATTAGGCTACAGACCAGTGTCACTGACGTGTATAGTATGCAAAGTCATGGAGAAGATTATCGTTAGGTGAGTGGTGGAGCACCTAGAAAGACACAAACTTTTAAACGACAACCAGCACGGTTTCAGGGAAGGAAAATCCTGTGTCAGAAACCTACTGAAGTTTTATCACAAGGTAACAGAAGTATGACACGAGAGAGAGGGGTGGATAGATTGCATTTTCTTGGACTGCAAGAAGGCCTTCGACACAGTTCCTCACAAGAGGTTAAATGCAAAAGCTAGAGGATCAGGCACGCATAACAGTAAAGTCACTGCAATGGATCAGAGAACAGCTGACAGGGAGGGAACAACGAGTCATGGTACGTGACGAGGTGTCAGAGTGGGCGCCTGTAACGAGCGGGGTTCCACAGGGGTGAATCCTAGGACCCGTGCTGTTTATGGAATATGTGAATGACATGAAGGAAGGGATAGTCTCAGAAGTGTCCTTGTTTGCAGATGATATGAAGTTAATGAGGAGAATTAAATCGGATGAGAATCAGGCAAGACTATAAAGAGACCTGGACAGGCTACAAGCCTGGTCCAGCAACTGGCTCTCTAAATTTAACCCCGCGAAATGCAAAGTCATGAAGATCGGGGAAGGGCAAAGAGGACCGCAGAGTATAGTCTAGGTGGCCAAAGACTGCAAACCTCATTCAAGGAAAAAGATTTTGGGGTGAGTATAATACCGAGCACATCTGATGCGCACAACAACCAGATAACTGCTGCAGCATACGGGCGCCAGGCAAACCTAAGAATAGCCTTCCGATACCTCAGTAAGGAATCGTTCAAGACTTTGTACATCATGTACGTCAGGCCCATACTGGAGTATGCAGCACCAATTTGGAATCCACACCTGGTCAAGCACGTCAAGAAATTAGAGAAAGTGCAAAGGTTTGCAACAAGACTAGTCTCAGAGCTAAGGGGATGTCCTACGAAGAAAGGTTAAGGGAAATCGTCCTGACGACAATGGACGACAGGAAGGTTAGGGGAGACATGGTAACGACATATAAAATACTGCGAGGAATTGACAAGGTAGACAAAGACAGGATGTTCCAGAGATGGGACACAGAAACAAGGGGTCAGAATTGGAAGTATAAGACTTCGATGAGTCAAAGGGATGTTAGGAAGTATTTCTTCAGTCACTGAGTTGTCAGGAAGTGGGAAAGCCTAGAAAGTGACGTAGTGGAAGCAGGAACCATACATAGTTTTAAGACGAGGTTTGTTAAAGCTCATGGAGCAGGGAGAGAGAGGACCCAGTAGCGAACAGTGAAGAGGCGGAGCCAGGAGCTATGACTCGACCCTTACAACCAGAAACAGGTGAGTACAAATAGGTGAGTGCACACACACACACATGAAACATACACTCACACATTCCACACTGAATAATGCAACATTTACACATGCACTGTTCTCAAACGACTATTCAAATTAAATTAAGAACTTGTAGATGAAAATAAAATCAAATAAATGATGGTGAATGTGGTTTTACAGTTTTTTTGAAGACCTACATTGTTTGAGATGTAAGAATGTGGGAAGTCTGAGATATTTTTGAATCAGACAATGAGGAAAATTTAATGAATTATCTAAAGAAAAGTAAGTAGCCATAAATAATATACACGTCTCACTCATCACAGCATCACTTCTCTCACCTCCTCTATATTCACAGGTAAAACATTCACCATCACTCACAACAAATAACTTTCTGAGACAAATACAAAATGTGCCATTTCGGGAAACGCCATCTCTTGGCAAAAAAAAAAAAATATGTTGGTTGCTCCTACAAGGTGGTTAACTTGCCTCTGATATTCTCAAGTTCTGCGATATATAAGTTGTAGTATATTTTACATCATGAATGTTATGGTACACTAAATTACGTCTAACTTAATCTCAGTTTTTAGGATGTTACGTATACCTGATGATAATATTTGGCGGAATTGAGTCCTGACAGACCATTGTGCAGTTTTTAGTAATTTAATTTATACTAATTAAATTAAATTTTAGTGCTTGAAACTTACTTAAAAGTTGAATTGATTTATTTTGACTCAAACGAAAATCGTATAGAGATTCTGGTGTAGAGTAACAGAGAAAAAATATTACCATTAATGTATTTGAGGAGTGATATGACCTCCAGGATGTTGTGAGTGACATGACTCCAGGATATTGTGAGTGACATGACTTCCAGGATGTTGTGAGTGACATGACCTCCAGGATGTTGTGAGTGACATGACCTCCAGGATGTTGTGAGTGACATGACCTCCAGGATGTTGTGAGTGACATGACCTCCAGGATGTTGTGAGTGACATGACCTCCAGGATGTTGTGAGTGACATGACCTCCAGGATGTTGTGAGTGACATGACCTCCAGG
This sequence comes from Cherax destructor, assembly GCA_009830355.1. Classification (NCBI taxonomy): domain Eukaryota; kingdom Metazoa; phylum Arthropoda; class Malacostraca; order Decapoda; family Parastacidae; genus Cherax; species Cherax destructor. Next base: position 5,290 of record WNWK01020429.1, on the reverse strand, counting down.
ATGTTGTGAGTGACATGACCTCCAGGATGTTGTGAGTGACATGATCTCCAGGATGTTGTGAGTGACATGACCTCCAGGATGTTGTGAGTGACATGACCTCCAGGATGTTGTGAGTGACATGACCTCCAGGATGTTGTAACATGACCTCCAGGATGTTGTGAGTGGCATGACCTCCAGGATGTTGTGAGTGACATGACCTCCAGGATGTTGTGAGTGACATGACCTCCAGGATGTTGTGAGTGACATGACCTCCAGGATGTTGTGAGTGACATGACCTCCAGGATGTTATGAGTGGCATGACCTCCAGGATGTTGTAACATGACCTCCAGGATGTTGTGAGTGGCATGACCTCCAGGATGTTGTGAGTGGCATGACCTCCAGGATGTTGTGAATGACATGACCTCCAGGATGTTGAGTGGCATGACCTCCAGGATGTTGTGAGTGGCATGACCTCCAGGATGTTGTGAGTGGCATGACCACCAGGATGTTGTGAGTGACATGACCTCCAGGATGTTGTGAGTGGCATGACCTCCAGGATGTTGTAGATGCATGACCTCCAGGATGTATGAGTGGCATGACCTCCAGGATGTTGAGTGGCATGACCTCCAGGATGTTGTGAGTGGCATGACCACCAGGATGTTGTGAGTGGCATGACCACCAGGATGTTGTGAGTGACATGACCTCCAGGATGTTGTGAGTGGCATGATCTCCAGGATGTTGTGAGTGGCATGACCTTCAGGATGTTGTGAGTGACATGACGACCAGGATGTTGGAGTGACATGACCTCTAGGATGTTGTGAGTGGCATGACCTCCAGGATGTTGTGATTGGCATGACCTCCAGGATATTGTGAGTGGCATGACCTCCAGGATTTGAGTGGCATGACGTCCAGGATGTTGTGAGTGGCATGACCTCCAGGATGTTGTGAATGACATGACCTTCAGAATGCTGTGAATGACATGACCTCCAAGATCTTGAGTGTCATGACCTCCAGGAAGTTGAGTGGCATGACCACCAAGATGATGTGAGTGACATGACCTCCAGTATGTTGTGAGTGGCACGACCTCCAGGATGTTGTGAGTGACATGACCTTGAGGATGTTGTGGGTGACATGAGTGACATTTTTATAATGAGAATGCAAAACACTTCGAATATTAACTAAATTAGTAATAATAATAAATATTTTTTTAACATATGTTTTTTATAACAGTTAATAATAATAATAATAATAATAGGTAGTAGGTTGGTAGACAGCAACCACCCAGGGAGGTACTACCGTCATGCCAGGTGACTGTGAAACAGAAACCTGAAACTGTTTTACATGATGGTAGGATTGCTGGTGTCTTTTCTGTCTCATAAACACGCTGGATAACAGGTATATCTAGCTACTTCTACTTACACTTTAGGTCACACTACACTGGCATACACATGCATATATATACATACACACATCTAGGTTTTTCTTCTTTTTCTTAATAGCTCTTGTTCTTTTTATTTTCTCTATTGTCCATGGGGAAGTGGAAAGAATCTTTCCTCCGTAAGCCATGCGTGTCGTATGAGGCGACTAAGATGCCGGAGCAATGGGCTAGTAACCCCTTCTCCTGTACAAATCTACTAAAAACGAGAAGAAGAAAAACTTTATAAATTTGGGGTGTCTGAATGTGCGTGGATGTAGTGCGGATGATAAGAAAGAGATGATTGCCGATGTTATGAATGAAAAGAAGTTGGATGTCCTGGCCCTAAGCGAAACAAAGCTGAAGGGGTAGGCGAGTTTCAGTGGGGAGAAATAAATGGGATTAAGTCAGGAGTATCTGAGAGAGTTAGAGCTAAGGAAGGGTAGCAATAATGTTGAAGGATCAGTTATGGAAGGAAAAGAGGAATATAAATGTGTAAATTCAAGGATTATGTGGATTAAAATAAGGGTCGGATGCGAAAAGTGGGTCATAATAAGCGTGTATGCACCTGGAGAAGAGAGGAGTGTAGAGGGAGAGAGAGATTTTGGGAGATGTTAAGCGAATGTATAGGAACTTTTGAACCAAATGAGAGAGTAATGTGGTAGGGGACCCAAATGCTAAAGTGGGAGAACATGCAGAGAGGGTGTAGTAGGTAAGTTTGGGGTGCCAGGTGTAAATGATAATGGGAGCCCTTTGATTGAACTTTGTATAGAAAGGGGTTTAGTTATAGGTAATACATATTTTAAGAAAAAGAGGATAAATAAGTATACAAGATATGATGTAGGGCGTAATGACAGTAGTTTGTTGGACTATGTATTGGTAGATAAAAGACTGTTGAGTAGACTTCAGGATGTACATGTTTATAGAGGGGCTACAGATATATCAGATCACTTTTTAGTTATAGCTACAGTGGGAGTAAAAGGTAGATGGGATACAAGGAAAATAGAATCAGTAAGTAAAAGAGAGGTTAAGGTTTATAAACTAAAAGAGGAGGCAGTTAGGGTAAGATATAAACAACTATTGGAGGATAGATGGGCTAGTGAGAGTGTAGGCAATGGGGTCGAAAATGTATGGGGTAGATTTAAAAATGTAGTGTTAGAGTGTTCAGCAGAAGTTTGTGGTTACAGGCGAGTGGGTGCAGGAGGGAAGAGGAGCGATTGGTGGAATGATGATGTAAAGAGAGTAGTAAGGGAGAAAAGTTAGCATATGAGAGGTTTTTACAAAGTAGAAGTGATGCAAGGAGGGAAGAGTATATGGAGAGAAAAGAGAGGTTAAAAGAGTGGTGAAGCAATGTAAAAGAGAGCAGATGAGAGAGTGGGTGAGATGTTATCAGCAAATTTTGTTGAAAATAAGAAAAGTTTTGGAATGAGATTAATAAGTTGAGGAAGCCTAGAGAACAAATGGATTTGACAGTTAAAAATAGGAGAGGAGAGTTATTAAAGGGAGAGTTAGAGGTATCGGGAAGATGGAGAGAATATTTTGAGGATTTGTTAAATGTTGATGAAGACAGGAAGCTCGGATTCGTGTGTAGGGCAAGGAGGAATAACATCTTGTAGGAGTGTGGAAGAGCCAGTTGTGGGTGTAGGGAAGTCGTGAGGCAGTGGGTAGAATGAAAGGGTAAGGCAGCTGATTGATGGGATAAAGATAGAAATGTTAAAAGCAGGTGGGATATAATTTTGGAGTGGTTGGTGCTATTATTTAATAAATGTATGGAAGAGGGTAAGGCACCTAGGATTGGCAGAGAGCGTGTATTGTTCCTTTGATAAAGGCAAAGGGACAAAAGAGAGTGCAAAAATTATAGGGAATAAGTCTGTTGAGTGTACCTGGTAAAGTGTATGGTAGAGTTATTATTGAAAGAATTAAGAGTAAAACAGAAAGCAGGATAGCAGATGAACAAGGGGGCTTTAGGAAAGGTAGGGGTGTGTAGACCAAGTGTTTACAGTGAAACATATAGGTGAACAGTATTTGGATAAGGGTAAAGATGTTTTTGTGGCATTTATGGATTTGGAAAAGGCGTATGATAGGGTAGATAGGGGGCAATGTGGCAGATGTTGAGGTGTATGGAATAGGAGAAGGTTACTGAAGCAGTGAAGAGTTTTTATGAGGATAGTGAGGCTCCAGGTTAGAGGTGTAGGAGGAAGGACTATTTCCAGTAAAAGTGGGCCTTAGACAAGGATGTGTGATGTCACCGTGGTTGTTCAATATATTTATAGATGGGGTGTAAGAGAAGTGAATGCGAGGGTCTTGGCAAGAGGTGTTGGCAAAAGATAAAGAAGCAAACAAAGTGGAGTTGTCACAGTTGCTTTTGCTGATGACACTGTGCTTTTGGGAGATTCTGAAGAGAAGTGCAGAGGTTGGTGGATGAATTTGGTAGGGTGTGTAAAAGAAGAAAATTGAAAGTGAATATAGGAAAGAGTAAGGTGATGAGGATAACAAAAAGAATAGGTGACGAAAGATTGGATATCAGATTGGAGGGAGAGAGTATGGAGGAGGTGAATGTATTCAGATATTTGGGATGGACATGTCGGCGGATGGGTCTATGAAGGATGAGGTGAATCATAGAATTGATGAGGGGAAAAGGTGAGTGGAGCACTTCTGGAGTCTGTGGAGACAAAGAACCTTGTCCATGGAAGTAAAGAGGGAATGATGAGAGCATAGTTATACCAACGTCTTATATGGGTGTGAAGCATGGGTGATGAATGTTGCAACGAGGAGAAGGCTGGAGGCAGTGGAGATGTCATGTCTGAGGTCAATGTGTGGTGTGAATATAATGCAGAGAATTCGGAGTTTGGAAATTAGGAGGAGGTGCGGATTACCAAAACGATTGTTCAGAGAGCTGAGGAGGGGTTGTTGAGGTGGTTTGGACATGTAGAGAGAATGGAACGAGACAGAGTGACTTCGAGAGTGTATAAATCTGTAGTGGAGGGAAGGCGGGGTAGGGGTCGGCCTAGGAAAGGTTGGAGGAGGGGTAAAGGAAGTTTTGTGTGCGAGGGGCTTGGACTCCAGCAAGCATGTGTGAGCGTATTTGATAGGAGTGAATGGAGGCATATGGTTTTAATACTTGACGTGCTGTTGGAGTGTGAGCAAAGTAACATTTATGAAGGGATTCAGGAAACCGGCAGGCCGGACTTGAGTTCTGGAGATGGAAGTACAGTGCCGGCACTCTGAAGGAGGGGTGTTAATGTTGCAGTTTTATAACTGTAGTGTAAAGCACCCTTCTGGCAAGACAGTGATGGAGTGAATGATGATGAAAGTTTTTCTTTTCGGGCCCCCCTGCCTTGGTGGGAATCGGCCGATGTGTTAATAAAAAAAAAAAAAAAAAAAAATTAATAATAATAATAATAATAATAATAATAATAATAATAATAATAATAATAATAATAATAATAATAATAATAATAATAATAATATAATAATAATAATAATAATAATAATAATAATAATAATAATAATAATAATAATAATAATAATAATAATATACTCCCAAGAGGTGTTTCTCTCAGCGAATATATGTTGAATTTACTTTAATCTAAATTTTAGGGATGAAAATTGTCTTAACTGGTTGTAAAGCGTTACATACAGTGTAGCAGAGAGACTTTGTAACATCACAGCACAACGTTTGGTTGTGGAAAAAACACATAATAACAAAGAGGAACTTTCATCTGTGAAACAATATTCTTCATTCAATAGTTCCTTTCTACAATTATGTATTTTTCATTACTTACTGGTTTGTGTCATATATCTCTGCAACATAGTGCACCACAACATTCAGTGTGCAATATATGTTAACATTCTTACATCACAGTACATAGCAGTATGGGGGACAGTACACACATG
>WNWK01020428.1:0-35868 GCA_009830355.1 Cherax destructor | reverse complement strand
AAAATTTCATCATATTGTAATTTTGAAAACAAATTTTAACTAGAATAAACTCAATAAATTTCTCTAATATTAAGTACATAGTCTTTAAGTTACTAGAATAAGCTGCCCCTAATGCCATGGCATGTCAGTGGCTCTCCTGGCACTCAATTTACATTGTAATTACCAATACCTATATAATCTGCAATGAAATAAAATTGACTTTACTTTACTTTACGTGAGTATTCACATCATTGTGTCGATGCACTGACATCACTTTGAACAGTTCCCACAGTAAAGTTGCCCAGAATGTCTTTAACAAATTAAAAAAAGAAATGGTTATAAATATGACCATAATTTTTAAAGTGGTGGACCGGTAAGCCAGCGGAAGGCCTCGGTCAGATGACCAAAAGCTCTAACGGCGTGTCATCATCTGACTAAGACCCGCGTCAGGAAACACTTGTCCTGTTTCCTGACGAACCTAACTTAACCTAGAAGAGTATTTGTACCATAGGCTGAGGAGTGACCACCTCAAGACATCGTCTTCACATCTCTTGTGATTCTACCAACTTTCCTGTACTTGACTGATGAAGTCTACTGTGTAGGAGAAACCTTTCGAAATAAATATACCTAATTGTTGCATATGTGTCTTACCTAACAACCTGTCGGTATTTTATACCATTTTAATATTCACATAGACAACCGGTGTAAAGAAACACGCTAGATGCTTCTGCCCTCGCCGGGAATCGATCCCGGACACCTCACCGTGTGAAGCGAGAGCTTTAGCCACCAGGCCACAGGGCCGGGCAGTATTCGACTGAAGAAGCCGCTTGTGTAGGAGAAAGTTTTCGGAATAAAGATTCCTAATTGTTGCTCCTGTGTTGTGAGAAACATATTTACCTGTATGAACCTCACTATTGTGCTCATACAAGTAATTTGATTACACGGCAACTAAGATACATTAGCACATTAGAAGGTAACTAAGATACATTACTTACATTAGAAGGTAACTAAGATATATTACTTACATTAGAAGGTAACTAAGATATATTACTTACATTAGAAGGTAACTAAGATACATTACTTACATTAGAAGGTAACTAAGATACATTACTTACATTAGAAGGTAACTAAGATACATTAATTACATTAGAAGGTAACTAAGATACATTACTTACATTAGAAGGTAACTAAGATACATTACTTATATTAGAAGGTAACTAAGATACATTACTTATATTAGAAGGTAACTAAGATACATTAATTACATTAGAAGGTAACTAAGATACACAACTTACATTAGAAGGTAACTAAGATACATTACTTACATTAGAAGGTAACTAAGATACATTACTTACATTAGAAGGTAACTAAGATACATTACTTACATTAGAAGGTAACTAAGAGGTATGTGGGTATACTGGACATTGTAGGTGTCTTGAGGATCTCTCCTCCGACTCCCACAATCCTCTGTACACACAACCCTGGACCTAAAATATTAACCATTAAATTTAAGAACCAGTAGTTCTAGTAAATTTTTTATTGAAGTGGACTGTATGGGGGTTTTGACTGACTAAAGAAAAAACACGATGTTTGACTGACTAAAGGAAAAACACGATGTTTGACTGACTAAAGGAAAAACACGATGTTTGACTGACTAAAGGAAAAACACGATGGGGTCCACAGTATAATAATGTCATTCCAGTAAATATTATTACAATAATAATAAACTGATTAATACATGAACTTTTATAATTACAAAACTTTATATTACCACTTACCAAATTTTCCCTGGAGGTCGCTTGATGCAGCTGGACCACCTACACAACCTGCTGGACCACCTACACAACCTGCTGGACCACCTACACAACCTGCTGGACCACCTACACAACCTGCTGGACCACCTACACAACCTGCTGGACCACCTACACAACCTGCTGGACCACCTACACCACCTGCTGGACCACCTACACCACCTGCCTAAATATGAAGAACCTAAACTGGTCAGTAGTTCAACATAAAAAGGACAGTTTACTTAGCTGTGGGTGTTGATGGTTCCTTATATTGGGTGTTGATGGTTCCTTATATTGGGTGTTGATGGTTCCTTATATTCTCCATTAAACCTCGAAGAACACCGAATTTCTGGTGCAATTTACCATGTGATCTCACACATTGTATTCCAGCATGTCGTCCCACACATTGTATTCCAGCATGTCGTCCCACACATTGTATTCCAGCATGTCGTTCCCACACATTGTATTCCAGCATGTCGTCCCACACATTGTATTCCAGCATGTCGTTCCCACACATTGTATTCCAGCATGTCGTCCCACACATTGTATTCCAGCATGTCGTTCCCACACATTGTATTCCAGCATGTCGTCCCACACATTGTATTCCAGCATGTCGTTCCCACACATTGTATTCCAGCATGTCGTCCCACACATTGTATTCCAGCATGTCGTTCCCACACATTGTATTCCAGCATGTCGTCCCACACATTGTATTCCAGCATGTCGTCCCACACATTGTATTCCAGCATGTCGTCCCACACATTGTATTCCAGCATGTCGTCCTCCTATCTTCCTGTATCCACTATATTGCAGTGGTTTCTTCACTATTTTCTTCCCAGGTCGAAGTGTAGTGCATTCCCGTATTATTTTCTGCTCATCTGAGGCCGATTCACTATAATGGAAATAAGTCACTCTGTCTGACTTTTTTGGGTTATCCTGGAGGGTTCTCTACACATATGCTGCTATGTATGATAATTTATGTAACTGTATTTGTGTATACCTGAATAAACTTACTTAGTCTACTATGAAGCTTGATTCTATTAGCCAACATTCACACCGGTCTTTCACTCATATCCCAATATGGCGCCCCTCCACCCCACGCTAATTGTCCATTCTCACCACCCTGTTACGGTGGTTTCGTTAATTTCCTGTCCGATATTCTACACAGGGGACATTTACACAACTTCATATTATGAAGTGAGGCCGATATTCCTCATTAGGCCTCTGGAAAAACCTAAGTCCTGGTGAAAATTTCCGACCAGTCCTTCCACTATCAACTTCACCTAGGTGTCCTTCTCCACCCTCGCGTCCCCCTTCTCCACCCTCGCGTCCCCCTTCTCCACCCTCGCGTCCCCCTTCTCCACCCCCGCATCCCCCTTCTCCACCCTCGCGCCCCCCTTCACCCTCGCGCAAGAGCAGATCTTTTAAGTCACAAAACCTATTTTACCCCCTCCCTCCAACCTTTCCTAGGCCGACCCCAACCCCGCCTTCCCTCCACTACAGATTTATACACTCTCGAGGTCATTCTGTCTCGTTCCATTCTCTCTACATGTCCGAACCACCTCAACAACCCCTCCTCAGCTCTCTGGATAATAGTTTTGGTAATCCCGCACCTCCTCCTAATTTCCAAACTCCGAATTCTCTGCATTATATTCACACCGCACATTGACCTCAGACATGACATCTCCACTGCCTCCAGCCTTCTCCTCGTTGCAACATTCATCACCCATGCTTCACACCCATATAAGAGTGTTGGTATAACTATACTCTCATACATTCCCCTCTTAACTTCTCCTCTGTGTCCCCCTTCTCCACCCTCGCGTCCACCTTCTCCACCCTCGCATCCCACTTCTCCACCCCCGCGTCCCCCTTCTCCACCCTCGCGCCCCCTTCACCCTCACGCAAGCGCAGATCTTTTAAGTCAAATCAACACCATTTTATGTTTACCTGGAGAGAGTTTCGTGGGTCAACTCCAACGCGGCCCGGTCTGTGACCAGGCCTTATGGTGGACCAGGGCCTAATCATCCAGGCTGTTACCACTGGCCGCACACAGTCCAACGTACGAACCACAGCCCGGCTAATCAGGTACCGACTTTAGGTGCCTGTCCTTTGCCTGGTTGAAGACAGCCAGGGGTCTATTGAATCCCCCTAATGTATGCTGGAAGGCAGTTGAACAGTCTTGGGCCCCTGACACTTATTGTGTTGTCTCTCAACGTGCTAGTGGCACCCCTGCTTTTCACTGGGAGGATGTTACATCGTTTGCCGTAGGGAGTGACTCTCGTGTGCAAGTTTGGTACTAATCCCTCTAGGATTTTCCATGTGTATATAATAATGTATCTCTCCCGCCTGCGTTCCAGGGAGTACAGGTTTAGGAACTTCAAGCGTTCCCAGTAACTGAGGTGGTTTATCGCAGTTATGTGTGTCGTGCACTACACGTGCCGTGATTTTATTATTTTTTTTTATTAACACATCGGCCGACTCCCACCAAGGCAGGGTGGCCCGAAAAAGAAAAACTTTCGTCATCATTCACTCCATCACTGTCTTGTCAGAGGGGTGCTTTACACTACAGTTATAAAACTGCAACATTAACACCCCTCCTTCAGAGTGCAGACACTGTACTTCCCATCTCCAGGACTCAAGTCCGGCCTGCCGGTTTCCCTGAATCCCTTCATGAATGTTACTTTGCTCACACTCCAACAGCACGTCAAGTATTAAAAACCATTTGTCTCCATTCACTCCTATCAAATACGCACACACATGCTTGCTGGAAATCCAAGCCCCTCGCACACAAAACCTCTTTTACCCCCTCCCTCCAACCTTTCCTAGGCCGACCCCTACCCCGCCTTCCCTCCACTACAGATTTATACACTCTCGAGGTCATTCTGTTTCGTTCCATTCTCTCTACATGTCCGAACCACCTCAACAACCCCTCCTCAGATAATAGTTTTGGTAATCCCGCACCTCCTCCTAATTTCCAAACTCCGAATTCTCTGCATTATATTCACACCACACATTGACCTCAGACATGACATCTCCACTGCCTCCAGCCTTCTCCTCGTTGCGACATTCATCACCCATGCTTCACACCCATATAAGAGTGTTGGTATAACTATACTCTCATACATTTCCCTCTTAACTTCCATGGACAAAGTTCTTTGTCTCCACAGACTCCAAAGTGCACCACTCACTCTTTTCCCCTCATCAATTCTATGATTCACCTCATCCTTCATAGACCCATCTGCTGACATGTCCACTCCCAAATATCTGAATACATTCACCTCCTCCATACTCTCTCCCTCCAATCTGATATCCAATCTTTCGTCACCTAATCTTTTTGTTATCCTCATCACCTTACTCTTTCCTCTATTCACTTTCAATTTTCTTCTTTTATATACCTTACCAAATTCATCCACCAACCTCTGCAACTTCTCTTCAGAATCTCCCAAAAGCACAGTGTCATCAGCAAAAAAGCAACTGTGACAACTCCCACTTTGTATTTGATTCTTTGTCTTTTAACCCCACACCTCTTGCCAAGACCCTCGCATTCACTTCTCTTACAACCCCATCTATAAATATATTGAACAACCACGGTGACATCACACATCCCTGTCTAAGGCCTACTTTTACCGGGAAATAATCTCCCTCTCTCCTACACACTCTAACCTGAGCCTCACTATCCTCATAAAAGCTCTTCACAGCTTTCAGTAACCTACCTCCTATTCCATACACCTGCAACATCTGCCACATTGCCCCCCTATCCACCCTATCATACGCCTTTTCCAAATCCATAAATGCCACAAAAACCTCTTTACCCTTATCCAAATACTGTTCACCTATATGTTTTACTGCAAACACTTGGTCTACACACCCCCTACCTTTCTTAAAGCCACCTTGTTCATCTGCTATTCTGCTCTCCGTCTTACTCTTAATTCTTTCAATAATAACTCTACCATACACTTTACCTGGTATACTCAACAGACTTATTCCCCTATAATTTTTGCACTCTCTTTTGTCCCCTTTGCCTTTATACAAAGGAACAATACACGCTCTCTGCCAGTCCCTAGGTACCTTACCCTCTTCCATACATGTATTAAATAATAGCACCAACCACTCCAAAACTATATCTCCGCCTGCTTTTAACATTTATACCTTTATCCCATCATTCCCAGCTGCCTTACCTCCTTTCATTCTATCCACTGCCTCACGAACTTCCCCCACACTCACAACTGGTTCTTCCGCACTCCTACAAGATGTTATTCCTCCTTGCCCTATACACGAAATCACAGCTTCCCTGTCTTCATCAACAATTAACAACTCCTCAAAATATTCCCTCCATCTTTCCGATACCTCTAACTCTCCATTTAATAACTCTCCTCTCCTATTTTTAACTGTCAAATCCATTTGTTCCCTAGGCTTCCTCAACTTATTAATCTCACTCCAAAACTTTTTCATATTTTCAACAAAATTTGTTGATAACATCTCACCCATTCTCTCATTTGCTCTCTTTTTACATTGCTTGACCACTCTCTTAACCTCTCTTTTTTTCTTCATATACTCTTCCCTCCTTGCATCACTTCTACTTTGTAAAAACCTCTCATATGCTAACTTTTTCTCCCTTACTACTCTCTTTACATCATCATTCCACCAATCGCTCTTCTTCCCTCCCGCACCCACTTTCCTGTAACCACAAACTTCTGCTGAACACTCTAACACTACATTCTTTAACCTACTCCATACATCTTCGACCCCATTGCCTAAACTCTCACTAGCCCATCTATCCTCCAATAATTGTTTATATCTTACCCTAACTGCCTCCTCTTTTAGTTTATAAACCTTCACCTCTCTCTTACTTACTGCCTCTATTTTCCTTGTATCCCATCTACCTTTTACTCCCACTGTAGCTACAACTAAAAAGTGATCTGATATATCTGTGGTCCCTCTATAAACATGTACATCCTGAAGTCTACTCAACAGTCTTTTATCTACCAATACATAGTCCAACAAACTACTGTCATTACGCCCTACATCATATCTTGTATACTTATTTATCCTCTTTTTCTTAAAATATGTATTACCTATAACTAAACCCCTTTCTATACAAAGTTCAATCAAAGGGCTCCCATTATCATTTACACCTGGCACCCCAAACTTACCTACCACACCCTCTCTGCATGTTTCTCCCACTTTAGCATTTAGGTCCCCTACCACAATTACTCTCTCATTTGGTTCAAAGGTTCTTATACATTCGTTTAACATCTCCCAAAATCTATCTCTCTCCTCTACACTCCTCTTTTCTCCAGGTGCATACATGCTTATTATGACCCACTTTTTGCATCCGACCCTTATTTTAATCCACATAATCCTTGAATTTACACATTTATGTTCCCTCTTCTCCTTCCATAACTGGTCCTTCAACAATATTGCTACCCCTTCCTTAGCTCTAACTCTCTCAGATACTCCTGACTTAATCCCATTTATTTCTCCCCACTGAAACTCGCCTACCCCCTTCAGCTTTGTTTCGCTTAGGGCCAGGACATGCCCTGATGTACACTATAATTTCGGAAAATGTACAAAATTTTCTATATGTGTGTCATCAACTTGTGGGTACTGTATACCATCTCATGCAGAACCTGTGAGAAGTGTCATCAAGAAAGCAGTGTAAAATGTAGACACATATTATGCAGTATTATGCATGTATTATGTGTATAATACATGCTCCATTAAGAGCGTCAGTAAACGAAGATTGAACAGAAAACGGACGCGTATGAGACCTGTTGAGAGGCCCAGTGTATTAGTACCAGGAGAGCGAGGGAGAGCAGTGTACTAGTAGCAGGAGAGCGAGGGAGAGCAGTGTATTAGTACCAGGAGAGCGAGGGAGAGCAGTGTATTAGTACCAGGAGAGCGAGGGAGAGCAGTGTATTAGTACCAGGAGAGCGAGGGAGAGCAGTGTACTAGTACCAGGAGAGCGAGGAGAGCAGTGTATTAGTACCAGGAGACGAGGGAGAGCAGTGTACTAGTAGCAGGAGAGCGAGGGAGAGCAGTGTATTAGTACCAGGAGAGCGAGGGAGAGCAGTGTATTAGTACCAGGAGAGCGAGGGAGAGCAGTGTACTAGTACCAGGAGAGCGAGGGAGAGCAGTGTATTAGTACCAGGAGAGCGAGGGAGAGCAGTGTACTAGTACCAGGAGAGCGAGGGAGAGCAGTGTACTAGTACCAGGAGAGCGAGGGAGAGCAGTGTACTAGTACCAGGAGAGCGAGGGAGAGCAGTGTACTAGTACCAGGAGAGCGAGGGAGAGCAGTGTACTAGTACCAGGAGAGCGAGGGAGAGCAGTGTACTAGTACCAGGAGAGTCGTGATTGCTGATGGCTGGTGTTTGGTGTTTTGGGTAAGTTTTAGGCCATAGTTTTTTTGTTAGGTCCTAGTATGTGGAGGGCCTGTTTTTGAGAGGACAGGGGAAGTGTTTTTGAGAGGACAGGTGAAGTGTTTTTGAGAGGACAGGTGAAGTGTTTTTGAGAGGACAGGTGAAGTGTTTTTGAAAGAACAGGTGAAGTGTTTTTGAGAGGACAGGTGAAGTGTTTTTGAGAGGACAGGTGAAGTGTTTTTGAGAGGACAGGTGAAGTGTTTTTGAGAGGACAGGTGAAGTGTTTTTGAGAGGACAGGTGAAGTGTTTTTGAGAGGACAGGTGAAGTGCTTTTGAGAGGACAAGTGAAGTGGTTTTTAGAGGACAAGTGAAGTGGTTTTGAGAGGACAGGTGAGGTGGCTTTTGCCTGCAGGTTGAAAGGCTGGCAGAAAGGGGTTGTCATGGAGCCCCACTGTTTATATATGTTTTAAGTAACTAGTACCACTCTGCTAGTGGGTTTATGTATTAAATAGTCTGTAAGCATTAGGTTTAGTCTGCCCGAAATGCCCCAGCATGATAGTGTACAACAAATTACAGTCGGTGTCCCGCAAGGAAGTGTCCTGGTACCACTCCTCTTTCTCATTTACATCAGTGACCTACCGAATGCATCACAACTACTCAAACCCATATTGTTTGCAGATGACACAACGTATGTCTTCTCTCAACCAAATCTAGTCATATTGGCCAATACTGTTAATGTTGAATTACAGAAAATATCTACTTGGATGACGACTAATAAGCTTACTCTCAATACTGACAAGATCTATTTCATTCAGTTTGGAAACAAAGCCACAAATGTTCCACTTAACATAACACTCAATGGTTCATCCATCACAAGACTCACAGAGGGAAAATTCCTAGGAATCCACCTTGACAGTAGTCTTAAATTCCAAACACACATACAACAAATTTTCAAGAAAATCTCAAAGACAGTAGGCATATTATCAAAGATACGCTACTATCAGCTCTCCTTACACTGTATCATTCACTCATCTACCCTTATCTCACCTATGGAATTTGTGCATGGGAATCAACAACATTAAATCACCTTAGATCAATCATAACCCAACAAAAGGCTGCAGTCAGATTGATAACAAATTCCCACTCTAGACAGCATACTCCACAATATTCAGTCTAAGTCTAAAACTACTCACCGTAAAGAACATTCACACTTATTCTTGTGCCTACTACATACATAAAACTCTACACTCAAATATAAACCCTCTACTCATGGACCCATGACCACAACACAAGACACAGATCACTTTTTGATATACCCCGTGTCCATATCACCCTGTGTAAAAATTCTATGCACATAAAGGACCCCAAAATCTGTAATTCATTACCAGTAAACACTAAAATAACCTGGTCTGAACATCAATTTAAGACTCTTCTCAAAAACCACCTGCTCACCCTAAACTAAATACTCATACTGTAAATTGCTTTCAACAACGCAGTGTTATTTTCCCATAATATAATTTCAATATTTACTATTGATATAACCATCCTACAAAACACTTTGTCACAATGTAATATCCTCAGATTGTAATTTGAGTAAACTTATTATAAGCTAATGTTTAACTATAAGAAACTCAATCAATTTCTCTAGTATTAAGTAGTCTATAAGCCATTAGATTGAGTCTGCCCATAATGCCATGGCATGATAGTGGCTCTTTGCACTTCAGTTCATTATTGTAATTTCAAAATCTCGATGTAAACTTGCAATGAAATAAAAATATTATTATTATTATTATAACAAATGCTCCCGCATAATAGTGACTTTCTTTGTACTTAACAAATGCTCCGGCATAATAGTGACTTTCTTTGTACTTAACAAATGTCCGGCATAATAGTGACTTTCTTTGTACTTAACAAATGCTCCGGCATATAGTGACTTTCTTTGTACTTAACAAATGCTCCGGCATGATAGTGACTTTCTTTGTACTTAACAAATGCTCCGGCATGATAGTGACTTTCTTTGTACTTAACAAATGCTCCGGATGATAGTGACTTCTTTGTACTTAACAAATGCTCCGGCATAATAGTGACTTTCTTGTACTTAACAAATGATACCTGGTAATAGTGACCTTGTACTTAGACTAAAGTATATCCTGTATGT
Organism: Cherax destructor; assembly: GCA_009830355.1. Classification (NCBI taxonomy): domain Eukaryota; kingdom Metazoa; phylum Arthropoda; class Malacostraca; order Decapoda; family Parastacidae; genus Cherax; species Cherax destructor. Next base: position 25,582 of record WNWK01020428.1, on the reverse strand, counting down.
GACATAAGTGTAATACTGGTATGTGACCTAAAGTGAGTACCTGGTATGTGACCTAAAGTGAGTACCTGGTATGTGCCTAAAGTGAGTACCTGGTATGTGACCTAAAGTGAGTACCTGGTATGTGACCTAAAGTGAGTACCTGGTATGTGACCTAAAGTGAGTACCTGGTATGTGACCTAAAGTGAGTACCTGGTATGTGACCTAAAGTGAGTACCTGGTATGTGACCTAAAGTGAGTACCTGGTATGTGACCTAAAGTGAGTACCTGGTATGTGACCTAAAGTGAGTACCTGGTATGTGACCTAAAGTGAGTACCTGGTATGTGACCTAAAGTGAGTACCTGGTATGTGCCTAAAGTGAGTACCTGGTATGTGACCTAAAGTGAGTACCTGGTATGTGACCTAAAGTGAGTACCTGGTATGTGACCTAAAGTGAGTACCTGGTATGTGACCTAAAGTGAGTACCTGGTATGTGACCTAAAGTGAGTACCTGGTATGTGACCTAAAGTGAGTACCTGGTATGTGCCTAAAGTGAGTACCTGGTATGTGACCTAAAGTGAGTACCTGGTATGTGACCTAAAGTGAGTACCTGGTATGTGCCTAAAGTGAGTACCTGGTATGTGACCTAAAGTGAGTACCTGGTATGTGACCTAAAGTGAGTACCTGGTATGTGACCTAAAGTGAGTACCTGGTATGTGACCTAAAGTGAGTACCTGGTATGTGACCTAAAGTGAGTACCTGGTATGTGACCTAAAGTGAGTACCTGGTATGTGACCTAAAGTGAGTACCTGGTATGTGGCCTAAAGTGAGTACCTGGTATGTGACCTAAAGTTGAAGTACCTGGTATGTGACCTAAAGTGAGTACCTGGTATGTGACCTAAAGTGAGTACCTGGTATGTGGCCTAAAGTGAGTACCTGGTATGTGACCTAAAGTGAGTACCTGGTATGTGGCCTAAAGTGAGTACCTGGTATGTGGCCTAAAGTGAGTACCTGGTATGTGACCTAAAGTGAGTACCTGGTATGTGACCTAAAGTGAGTACCTGGTATGTGGCCTAAAGTGAGTACCTGGTATGTGACCTAAGTGAGTACCTGGTATGTGACCTAAAGTGAGTACCTGGTATGTGGCCTAAAGTGAGTACCTGTATGTGACCTAAAGTGAGTACCTGTATGTGCTAAAGTGAGTACCTGGTATGTGACTAAAGTGAGAACCTGTATGTGACCTAAAGTGAGTACCTGGTATACAGTATACTGTGTTATTATATATAGGTAGTGTATTTTAGTTTATATTAATAATATATAAAGGTTAGCCTTGTTTTAGCTTTTGTTGAATTTACCTTTCTGGCTCTAGGTGACGTATTTCATTAATATTTTAAATGGCACTAGAAAGGCTTTTATCCCATAGGTGCCAGTATATCTTGGTGCCAGTATACCTAGGTGCCAGTATACCTAGTGCCAGTATACCTAGGTGCCAGTATACCTAGGTGCCAGTATACCTAGGTGCCAGTATACCTAGGTGCCAGTATACCTTGGTGCCAGTATACATAGGTGCCAGTATACCTAGGTGCCAGTATACCTAGGTGCCAGTATACCTTGGTGCCAGTATACCTAGGTGCCAGTATACCTAGTGCCAGTATACCTAGGTGCAACCTAGTGCAATATCCTAGGTGCCAGTATACCTAGGTGCCAGTATACCTAGGTGCCAGTATACCTAGGTGCCAGTATACCTAGGTGCCAGTATACCTAGGTGCCAGTATACCTAGGTACCAGTATATCTAGGTGCCAGTATACCTAGGTGCCAGTATACCTAGGTGCCAGTTTATATTTACGTAACGTAATAAATGCGTTACAACACATGTAAATGAACACATGTAAATGAACACATGTAAATGAACACATGTAAATGAACACATGTAAATGAACACATCTAAATGAACACATGTAAATGAACACATGTAAATGAACACATGTAAATGAACACATCTAAATGAACACATGTAAATGAACACAGCTCCTCTTAGAGATGCAACAACCTGAACAATACATCTGTACCCTAAATCACTGAACGGATAGGCTTGAACCCATTACCTGGAGTTTACCTGGAGAGGGTTTCGGGGGTCAACGCCCCCGCGGGTCGGTCTGAGACCAGGCCTCATGGTGGATCAGGGTCTGATCAACCAGGCTGTCACTGCCGGCCGCACGCAAACTGACGTACGAACCACAGCCTGGTTGGTCAGGTACTGACTTTAGGTGCCTGTCCAGTGCCTTCTTGAAGACAGCCTGGGGTCTATTGGTATGTATGCTGGGAGGCAGTTGAACAGTCTTGGGCCCCGGACACTTACGGTGTTGTCTCTCAGTGTACTCGTGGCGCCTCTGCTTTTCATTGGGGGAATGTTGCATCTCCTGCTGAGTCTTTTGCTTTCATATGGAGTGATTTATATATCACCAAGAGTGATTTATATATCACCAAGAGTGATTTATATATCACCAAGAGTGATAAATATATTGAAGCCAACAGAATCAGTGAGGAAATATGAGATGATCAGTTGCCTTGTTCATGGCTGAAAGACTTTTTACCTGGTGTTTACCTCTCCACTACTACATAAGTCTCATCTGACTCTTGTATACAAGTACCAGTCTTCGTACCTTGCACACTACGCTGCTTATTACTTGCTCCTGGGCTGAGGGACTGATTACCTCGCCTTCCACTGTCTTCTGTATATATTTATAGTCTTCAGATTATGTTCATGTATTGATAAAGCAATTCGATGGCGAAACGTCTTAAAGATATCCTTTATTGGCAACGTTTCGCCCACACAGTGGCATTTATCAAGTCACAAACAGATTTGCTTGAGCAGTGATTATTTTACACCAAAATGTCCACAACCATTTGATCAAGTATAGTAGATCATGGCTGTGTCAGTTGTACTGAGGGAAACCCTAGCTAAGCCTTGTGATAGTGTCAACAATCCTGAGCTCTGAGCAATGCTATTGGTTGTGAGTATCAATGATAATGCTAAATATATTCTGCTTCAACGGTCGCATTCTTTGATGATAAGTCTTGTCTCTGAAAAATTCATGAGGTAGTTCTTAGTATTGTGGTGTCGAGTGTTGTGCTACTAACGTCTTCTCTCTTTCTTTATATGTTCTTTATGTGTTCTTTATATGTTCTTTATGTGTTCTTTGCCTGGTACATCGGCCCCTGGAACTTTCTTAAAAATAAGGCTTTTCACAAACTGCACAAACTATAATATAAACGAAGGTTATTGTGTTCATTGATTTTCCATTCTGTTTGACTAGGTCTTTCATATATATACTCATGCTTTCTTCTCTATATTAATGGACAGACAGAATGAAGCGCTTTCATTAATAAAATAGAATAACTTGATTTTCATCTTTCATAAGATAAAAATCAAGTTATGAAGGATGAGGTGAATCATAGAATTGATGAGGGGAAAAGGGTGAGTGGTGCACTGAAGATTCTGTGGAGACGAAGAACTTTGTCTATGGAAGCAAAGAGGGGAATGTATGAGAGTATAGTTATACTCTGTATTGATATCTTAAATAACATGGACCTCTAACCAGTGCCTTGAAAAGATCAACTTCCTGTTAGCTGAAGTATGGTCAAGGCATATTACCCTAAGAAAAAAAGAAGAGAAGAAGCAAACTGGAGAGAGAGAGATGTTCCCTCTGCAGGAGAAGACGAAGAATCACTGAGCTCCTCAAGAATGCTTGATTACCAATTAGTGAAATTGAAAAAAATCGAAATATTTCTTTTCATATGCCAAAAACAAGGCAAAAAACCACATCTAGTATAAGGTCTCTGCTCAGATAAGATGGAATTTACACACATGAAAACAAAGAAATGAGTGAGATACTGAAATCTCAATACGATTCTGTTTACCGTTCCACTAATCAGTCTAAATATCAACAATCCAAATATTTTTTTCATGAATGAGCCTCATTTCTGTCATAACCCTAACTCCACTAGACTTTGAGAAAGCCATTGACAACATGCCCTTGCACTCAGCCCCAGGCCCAGTCTCGTGGAACTTTGTGTTCATTAAGAACTGCAAGAAACCCCTCTCACGGGCCCTAAGTATGCTATGGAGAAGGAGCATAGACACAGGCGAGATTCACAGTCACTAAAAACAACGGATATAGCCCCACTCTATAAAGGTGGCAGCAAAGCAGTAGCTAAGAACTATAGACCAATAGCTTTAACGTCCCACATCATAAAAATCTTTGAAAGAGTGCTAAGAAGCAGGAATACAAACCACTTGGACTCCCAACAATTGCACAACCCAGGGCAACATGGGTTCAGAGCAGGTCGCTCCTGTCTCTCGCAACTACTGGATCACTATGATATACTTTAGATCCACTGGAAAACAAACAGAATGCAGATGTAGTATACATAGATTTTGCAAAAGCCTTTGACAAGTGTGATCATGGTGTAAGAGCACAAAATGCGTGCTAAAAAAATAACTGGCAAAGTGGGCAGACGGATCTTCAAGTTTCTAACCAATAAAACACATAGACTAGTGGTAAACAGATTTAAATTGGAAGCTGCCATAGTGAAGAGCTCTGTTCCACAAGGCACAGTACTTGCCCCCATCCTGTTCTTCATTCTCATATCAAACATAGACAGATACTAGGATCTGCATGAAAGTGACATCCACTGAGAACACGGCAAATCTCCAAGAAGATATAAACCAAGTTTTCCAATGGGCAATGGAGAACAATATGATGTTCAATGAAGACAAATTCCAACTACTCCGTTATGGAAAACTGGAAGAAATAATAACTAGGACTGAGTATACTACAAACTCTAATCACACAATTGAGCGAAAAGTAATGTGAAGGATCTGGGAGTTGTAATATCTGAGGATCTCACCTTCGAGGATCACAATAGTGCCACTGTCACATCTGAAGGAAAATGATAGGATGGATAATTAGAACATTCAAAACAAGAGATACCAAGCCAATGATGATCCTTTTTAAATCACTTGTTCTCTCTAGGCTGGAATATTGCTGTACATTAACATCTCCATTCAAGGCAGGTGAAACTGTAGATCTAAGAGTGTACAGAGAACCTTTACTGCACATATAAGTTCCATCAAACACCTTAACTACCGGGAACGCTTGGAAGTACTTGACTTGTACTCACTAGAGGGAAGACGAGAGGGATACATCATAATCTACAACTGGAAAATCTTAGAGGAACTTGTCCTAATCTGCACACAGAAATCACTCCCTACGAAAGCAAAAGACTTGCCAGGCGATGCAACATACCCCCAATAGAAAGTAGGGGCACCATTAGTACACTAAGAGAAAACACCATAAGTGTCTGGGGCCCAAGACTGTTCAACAGCCTCCCACCAGCCATAAGGGGAATAATCAATAGACCCCTGGTTGACTTCAGTAGGAGCTGAACAGATACCCGATCAGCCGGGCTGTGGTTTGTATGTTGGACTACATGCGGCCAGCAGTAACAGCCTAGTTGATCTATATCAATAATTATTTGCGTCTCTTCTTGGTAGCGGGAATGCAATGATAAGGTCTTCGGAGGCTTCTTACTTTATTTGTAATAAAGGGTGGGTACACAGGCTGTGTTTGTGGCCCATGGCCCGGCAGGGCCACGCCCGCGAGAGAGAGAAGAGTAGGCCTTGTTACTCAAGTGGGAGCCGCTGCGTGAGTGAAAAAGAAACATGGTGGAGCTGACTGAGGTGAGTATAGGCCTATAGGTGGCTGCACAAGCATGGCGCGAAATATGAACTCAGCTGGCAGACAGTATGTCTATGCAGACAGTACAGGCTGTCTACGTGAGGCCTGGTCATGGACTGGGCCGTGGGGGCGTTGATCCCCGGAATACCCTCCAGGTAGACCCAAGGCAGGTATATATCGTTAGTTAGGCCTTATTTAGATTATGCTTCACAGTTCTGGTCACTGTATCACAGAATAGAATTCCGGGGATCAACGCCCCAGCGGCCCGGGCCACGACCAGGCCTCCCGGTGGATCAGGGCCTGATCAAACAGGCTGTTACTGTTGGCCGCACGTTGTCCAACGTACGAACCACAGCCCGGCTGATCCGCACCAACTTTAAGTATGTGTCCAGCTCCCTCTTGATTGAGGTATACAAATGGAAAACAGGGATACATAAAAGGGATGTAATTAACGTGCTAAAAATATCTAACCAAAATAGGACTCGCAGCACTGGGGTCAAGATGGAAAAATTAGATTTAGAAATGATATAGAAAAGCATTATTGATGAATGAAGCTGCCGAGTAGCGTCATGGAAGCTAAAACTTTGTGTAATTTTAAAAACAGGTTAGACAAATACACTAGTGAGTGTGAGTTGGAACGTGCCTAGCATGTGCCAGTAGGTCTACCGCCGTGCTCCTTCCTCTCAGACTGTGCCATTGTATTACCATGGGACAGTACGTCTACTACACACATGTGAATATCGTACTACAAATGTGTTTATTAATCTATAACAGAGGTTTTCTATTCTTTTGTTTCTATATTCTCCATGCATTTGTCTGCCAAAATGTTGTTTTGTCAGCAGACAAAGTTTATTACTTCCGTCAAGGTAGTTGATGCAGTTTATGGAGAACCAGCAGCGCGGTATTTAACCCAGGAAAGACATGAGCAAGGCGGCCAGCATACTCACCCAGGAAGTGAGTGTTCACTGCGCTCTCTCTAAGTTACGTCAGCAGTGCACTCAACACGCCAGGTATGACTCACTCAACACGCCAGGTATGACTCACTCAACACGCCAGGTATGACTCACTCACCTGCTAGTTCCTGGTACCAGCCACCTCCATCAGGCGTCTTCAAGACTTTGCTTAAAACTGCTAGAATTAGTCAGGTGAAACCGTTTCTCTCTGGAGGCATTACACTAGCGAATTATTGTTTGTTATCTAATATGTACCTAAATGATTAAGCTATTTCTACACTCACACACACACACACACACACACACACACACACACACACGCCCGATGGCATGGTGGCTAGCGCTCTTCCCGAGGTTCAATTCCCGGCGGGCCGAAACATTTCGAAGTGTTTCGTTACACACACATACATACATACAACAGGCCTAGTGTCTAATCGACATGTGCCTAGGACAAAATGGTAACTACACACACACACACACACACACACACACACACACACACACACACACACAATCTTCATGCAAAGTCATGAAGATTGGGAAGGGCAAAGAAGACCGCAGACGGAGTACAGTCTAGGGGGCCAGAGACTACAAACCTCACTCAAGGAAAAAGATCTTGGGGTGAGTATAACACCAGGCACATCTCCTGAGGCACACATCAACCAAATAACTGCTGCAGCATATGGACGCCTAGCAAACCTAAGAACAGCATTCCGACATCTTAATAAAGAATCGTTCAGGACCCTGTACACTGTGTACGTTAGGCCCATACTGGAGTATGCAGCACCAGTTTGGAACCCACACCTAGCCAAGCACGTGAAGAAGCTAGAGAAAGTGCAAAGGTTTGCAACAAGACTTGTCCCGGAGCTAAGGGGTATGTCCTACGTGGAGAGGTTAAGGAAAATCGACCTGACGACACTGGAGGACAGGAGAGATAGAGGGGACATGATAACGACATATAAAATACTGAGAGGAATTGACAAGGTGGACAGAGACAGAATGTTCCAGAGATGGGACACAGCAACAAGGGGACACAGTTGGAAGTTGAAGACTCAGATGAATCACAGGGATGTTAGGAAGTATTTCTTCAGTCACAGAGTGGTCAGGAAGTGGGATAGTTTGGTAAGTGATGCAGTGGAGGCAGGATCCATACATAGCTTTAAAAGAGGTATGATAAAGCTCATGGAGCAGGAAGAGTGACCTAGTAGCGACCAGTGAAGAGGCGGGGCCAGGAGCTATAAATCGACCCCTGCATTCACAACTAAGTAAGTACACACACACACACACGACCCCGATGGCATGGTGGCTAGCGCTCTTGCTTCACGCACGGAGGGCCCGGGTTCAATTCCCGGCGGGGCCGAAACATTTCGAAGTGTTTCCTTACACACACACACATATATATACAACAGGCCTAGTGTCTAATCGAATGTGCCTAGGACAAAATGGTAACTAACACCACACTACGCTGTAGAACCCCTGAAACATCCCACACTATGCTGTAGAACCCCAGAGCACACTGCCAGGTCCCCCACCCCCACAGACGCCCCCATAACACAATGTTGAAAAGGAAACTGAAGGTATGGTACACCAATGCTGATGCAATAATGAATAAGTGGGAGGAGTGGCACGAGAGAATCAACGATGCATCACCGGACATCATAGCTCTCACAGAAACCAAGCTCACAGGTATGATAACAGGTGCCATCTTTCCAACAGGATATCAGATCTTGAGGAAAGACAGAGGGAACATAGGGGGTTTAGGAGTGGCACTGCTGATCAAAAATCAATTGCATTTTGATGAGCTGGAGAGAGGAGACAGAGGAGAAGCAAGAGACTACATAATAGGAGCACTACAGTCTGGAGATCCCAAGGTGGTAATTGCAGTGATGTATAAACCACCACAGAACAGCAGGAGGCCAAGGCAAGAATACAATGAGAGTAACAGAGCGATGGTTGACACAGTGGCTAAAGTGGCCAGAAGGGCTCATGCTCCTATGGCAAAGCTGCTGATCATGGGTGACTTCAACTACAAGGAAATCGATTGGGAGATCTTGGAGCCACATGGGGCCCAGAAACTTGGAAGGCTAAGATGATAGAGATGGTACTGGAAAACCTCATGTACCAATACGTACAGAGAGAGAGGAGAGGACGAACTAGTAAGACTGGACCTAGTATTCTCCTTCAGTAGTGCAGACATTGAGGATATCACATATGAAAGACCCCTCGGCGTCAGTGACCACGTGGTTCTGAGCCTCCAATACATAGTATAGTTACAAGTGGAGAGGGAAGCAGGAAGGGCAGGACAAATGAAGCCAAACTACAAGAGAGAGGGGACTACACAGGGAAGTCAGCAAATGAGATGATGGAATATGTGACAACAATATGCAAGGAAACTGAGGAGAGGTTTGTACCCAAGGGTAACAGAAATAACGAGAAGGCCAGGATTAGCCCATGGTTCACCCAAAGATGTTTAGATTATCAAACTTTTCAATAGAATTTATACTGCAATTGAAATTAATCGGAAAAGTAAGCGAAATTTTATGATTTTTTTTTTTTGAGGAAGCTTACTCATAGGTATATTTTATCTAAAAAAATTTTTTTCAGAAAATCCTTGAAAATCCCTTAAATCGTCAAAAAATGCAATAAAATAACGTTTTATAGCCAAAGCCAAGTGTGCTAGAGAATGTAACAAGTATAGAAGGCAAAGAACCCAGGAGAATAAAGCGAGCAGTCGTAGAGCCAGAAACGAATATGTACAGGTAAGAAGGGAGGCCCAACGACAATACTAAAATGACATAGCAGCGAAAGCCAAATCTGACCCGAAGCTGCTGTACAGCCACATCAGGAGGAGAACAACACTCAAGGACCAGGTGATCAGGCTGTGGAAGGAAGGAGGGAGGTCACAAGAAATGAATGAGAAGTATGTAAGGAGCTCAACATGAGATTCAAAGAAGTGTTCATAGAGGAGAGAGAAGGGACTTCAGAAAGACGAAGAGGTATTGTCCACCATCAACTTTTATACACAATACATACAACCGAGGAACAAGTGAAGAGGCTGGTAAGCGAGCTAGATACCTCAAGGGCGATGGGGCGGATAACATCTCTCCATGGGTCCTGAGAGAGGAAGCAGAGGAGCTATGTGTACCACTAACAACAATCTTCAACACATCTATCGAAACAGTGCGACTACCTGAGGTATGGAAGACAGCAAATGTAGCCCCAATTTTAAAAATAGGAGACAGACACGAAGCATTAAACTACAGACCAGTGTCACTGACAGGTATAATATGCAAAATCATGGAGAAGATTAGAGAAGAGTGGTGGAGCACCTAGAAAGGAATGAGCTTATCAACGACAACCAGCACGGTTTCAGGGATGGGAAACCCTGTGTCACAAACCTACTAGAGTTCTATGATAGGGTGACAGCAATAAGAAAAGAAAGAGAGGGGTGGGTAGATTCCGTTTTCTTGGACTGTAAGAAGGCGTTTGACACAGTTCCACACAAGAGATTAGTGCAAAAACTGGAGGATCAGGCAGGTATAACAGGGAAGGCAATGCAATGGATCAGGAATACCTGTCGGGAAGACATCAGAGAGTCATAGTGCGAGACGAAGTGTCAGAATGGGCGCCTGTGACGAGTGGGGTTCCACAGGGGTCAGTCCTAGGACCTGTGCTGTTTCTGGTATATATGAACGACATGATTTAAAGAATAGACTCCGAAGTGTCCCTGTTTGCAGATGAATGTTAAGTTGATGAGAAAAATTCAATCAGACGAGGACCAGGCAGAACGACAAAGGGATCTGGACAGGCTGCAGGCCTGGTCCAGAAACTGGCTCCTGGAGTTCAACCCCACCAAGTGCAAAGTCATGAATATTGGAGAAGGGCAAAGAAGACTGCATAGTTCAGTCTAGGGGGCCAGAGACTACAAACCTCACTCAAGGAAAAGGATCTTGGGGTGAGTATAACACCAGGTACATCTCCTGAGATGCACATCAACTAAATAACTGCTGCAGCATATGGGCGCCTAGCAAACCTAAGAATAGCATTTTTCGACTGGTACTGTCGCTGGACAGTCACTACCGGCGAGAGTGGAATGAGTGGCGGCAGAGGAGACTTAGGCGATACATCTGGAAGTCGTAGCACCATACACCATAACTGGAGTGAGCGGGCTAGCAGTCAAAGTGACATCATATAGTTTGTGCAGGCTGCTCACTGAAGGTGTGACATGAGTCAGACAGTCGCCTCCCAACAGGACCACTGCAGCTTGTCGATGTCATCCTCTCGACAGTTTAAGTCATAACAGAGGTTAGTCTAAGTATCTTCAGACTGGTTTTCTACACAAGCTTGGTCCAACAACTCGCTCCTTGAGTTTAACCCCGCCAAATGCAAAGTCGTGAAGATTGTGGAAGGGCAAAGAAGACCACAGACAGAGTATAGGCTAGGTGGCCAAAAACTGCAAACCTCACTTAAAGAAAAGGATCTTGCGGTGAGTATAATACCGAGCACATCTCCTGAGGAGCATATCGACCAGAAAACTGCTGCAGCATATGGGCTCCTGCAAAACCTGAGAATATCGTTCCTATACCTCAGTAAGGAATCGTTCAAGAATCTGTACACCGTGTACGTCAGGCCCACACTGAAGTATGCAGCACCCGTTTCGAACCCACACCTCGTCAAGCATGTCAGGAGGGTTAGGGGAGACATGATAACGACATACAAAAACTGCGAGGAATTGACAAGGTGGACAGAGACAGGATGTTCCAGAGATGGGACACACAAACAAGGTGTTACAATTGGAAGTTGAAGACTCCGATGAATTAATGAGATGTTAGGAAGTATTTCTTTAGTCATAGAATTGTCAGGAAATGGAATAGTCTGGCAAGTGACGTAGTGGAGGCAGGAACCATACTTAGTTATATGATTAGGTTTGATAAAGCTCATGGAACAGGGAGAGAGAGTACCTAGTAGCGATCACTGAAGAGGCAGGGCCAGGAGCTATGTATCGAACCCTGCAACCACAAATAGGTCGCATACACACGAGCTTTTAAATCTCTGCACCAAATTCACCTTAAACCAACAAATAATAGAGCCTACAAGAATGGAGAATGCACTGGACCAAATCTTCACTAACAATGATGATCTGATACGAAATGTCATCATATCAAAAACAATATACTCAGATCACAACATAATAGAGGTCCAGACATGTATGCGGGGAGCCCAAGATCAACAAAATGTGATCAGTCACGAGGAAGCCTTCACCAAATTCAACTTCAATAACAAAAGCATAAAGTGGGACCAAGTAAACCAGGTCCTAAATGATATTAACTGGGAGGATAGTCTAAGCATCACGAATCCTAACCTATGTCTAGAACAGATTAACTCTGTGGCACTGGAGGTATGTTCAAGGCATATTCCTTTGAGGAAAAGGAGGAGAAGATGTAAACTAGAAAGAGAAAGGCGCTCCCTATATAGGCGAAGGCAAAGAATCACAGAGCTGCTAAAAGAGGCCAATATATCTGCAATACGTAGGGAGACACTGGTCACAGAAATAGCAAACATCGAACTAAAGGAATCTTACAGGAGTCAAGAAGCACAGGAAGAACTAAAAGCCATAAATGAAATTGAAAGAAACCCAAAGTATTTCTTTTCTTATTACAATTCAAAGTCGAGAACAACATCCAGTATTGGTCCCTTTCTTAAACGAGATGGGTCCTACACAGATGACATCAAGGAAATGAGTGAGCTACTCAGGTCGCAATATGACTCGATTTTCAGCGAGCCACTAAAAAGACGGAGAGACGAAGACCTAAATGAATTTTTTTACGAGAGCCAAAGAATTTAGTAGACGCAAACCTGTCTGATATTATGCTCACGCCAAATGACTTCGAGAAGGCGATAAATGACATGCCCATGCACTCTGCCCCAGGCCCAGACTCATGGAACACTGTGTTCATTAAGAACTGCAAGAAGACCTTATCGCGTGCTTTTAACATCGTATGGAGAGGGAGCATGGACACTGGGGTCGTCCCACAGCTGCTAAAAACAACAGACATAGCCCCACTCCACAAAGGTGGCAGTAAAACAATAGCAAAGAACTACAGACTGATAGCACTAACGTCCCATATCATAAAATCTTTGAAAGGGTTCTGAGAAGCAAGATCGCCACTCATCTAGATACCCATCAGTTACACAACCCAGGGCAACATGGGTTTAGAGCAGGTCGCTCCTGTCTGTTCCAGCTACTGGACCACTATGACAAGGTCCTGGATGCTCTAGAAGATAAACAAAATGCAGATGTAATATACACAGACTTAGCAAAAGCCTTTGACAAGTGTGACCATGGTGTAATAGCACACAAAATGCGTGATAAAGGAATAACAGGAAAAGTTGGTAGATGGATCTATAATTTTCTAACAAATAGAACACAAAGAGTAGTAGTCAACAGAGTAAAGTCTGAGGCGGCTACGGTGAAAAGCTCTGTTCCACAAGGCACAGTACTCGCTCCCATCTTGTTCCTCATCCTCATATCTGACATAGACACAGATATAAGCCACTGCACCGTGTCTTCCTTTGCAGATGACACCCTAATTTGCATGACAGTGTCCACCATTGATGACACCGCAAGACTCCAGGTGGATATGAACCAAATCTTTAAATGGGCTGCAGAGAACAATATGAAGTTCAATGATGAGAAATTTCAATTACTCCGATATGGAAAATGTGAGGAAATCAAAACTACATCGGAGTATAAAACAAATTCCAACCACACAATTGAGCAAAAACTAATGTAAAAGATACTGGGAGTGATCATGTCGGAACACCTCACTTTCAAAGACCATATCATTGTATCAATCACATCTGCTAGAAAAATGAAGACACTCTTCAGGTCGCTTGTTCTATCAAGGCTGGAATATTGCTGCACACTAACTGCACCTTTCAAGGCAGGTGAAATTGCTGACCTAGAAAACGTAGAGAACCTTCACGACACACATAACTGCGATAAAACACCTAAATTACTGGGAACACAAGAAGTTCCTCAACCTGTACTCCCTAGAACGCAGGCAGGAGAGATACATAATTATATACACTTGGAAAATCCTAGATGGATTAGTACCAAACTTGCACACGAGTGTCACTCCCTATGAAAGCAAAAGACTCGGCAGACGATGCAACATCCCCCCATTGAAAAGCAGGGGTGCCACTATCACGATAAGAGACAACACAACAAGTCTCAGGGGCCCAAGACTGTTCAACTCCCTCCCAGCATACATCAGGGGGATTACCAATAGACCCCTGGCTGTCTTCAAGCAGGCACTGGACAGGCACCTAAAGTCAGTACCTGACCAGCCAGGCTGTGGTTCGTACGTCGGTTTGCGTGTGTCCAACAGTAACAGCCTGGTCGATCAGGCCCTGATCCACCATGAGGCCTGGTACTACAACTAGTGCTACTACTACTACAACTAGTGCTACTACTACAACTAGTGCTACTACTACAACTAGTGCTACTACTACTACAACTAGTGCTACTACTACTACTACAACTAGTGCTAATACTTCTACAACTAGTGCAACCACTACTACAACTAGTGCTAATACTACTACAACTAGTGCTACTACTACTACAACTAGTGCTACTACTACTAAAACTAGTGCTACGACTACTTCAACTAGTGCTACTACTACTACAACTAGTGCTACTAGTACTACAACTAGTGCTACTACTACTACAACTAGTGCTACCATACTCACTACAACTAGTGCTACTACTACTACAACTAGTGCTACTCACTAGTTCATGCTACTACTACAACTAGTGCTCACTCTACACTAGTGTTGCTTTACTACTACTCAACTAGTGCTGCTACTACACAGCTAGTGTACTACTACTACAACTAGTGCTACTACTACTACTAACTGGTGCTCTACTCCCTGGTGCTGCTACTACTACAACTAGTGCTACTACTACTACAACTAGTGCTACACTACACAACTGGTGCTACTACTGCAAACTAGTGCTACTACTACTACAACTAGTGCTAGTCTACTATACTAGTGCTACTACTACTAAAACTAGTGCTACCACTACTATAACTAGTGCTACTACTACTAAACTAGTGTTACTACTACTATAACTAGTGCTACTACTACTACAACTAGTGCTACTACTACTACAACTAGTGCTACTACTATTACAACTAGTGCTACTACTACAATCAGTGCTACTACTACAACTAGTGCTACTACTGGCTAATCTTTTCAACATATCACTGCAAACTGGCATGGTGCCAGATAAGTGGAAAATGGCAAATGTAATACCTATTTTCAAAGCAGGAGACAGGTCCTTAGCTTCGAACTATAGACCAATAAGCCTAACCTCCATAGTGGGAAAATTTATGGAATCAATAATTGCCGAGGAAATTCGTAGCCATCTTGAAAAGCATAAATTAATCAACGAATCTCAGCACGGTTTTACAAAAGGGCGTTCCTGCCTTACAAATTTAATAACTTTTTTCACTAAGGTATTTGAGGAGGTAGATCATGGTAATGAATATGATATTGTGTATATGGACTTCAGTAAGGCTTTTGATAGAGTCCCACATCAGAGACTATTGAGGAAAATTAAGGCACACGGAATAGGAGGAGAAATTTTTTCCTGGATAGAGGCATGGTTGACAAATAGACAGCAGAGAGTTTGCATAAATTGGGAGAAATCAGAGTGAGGAAGCGTCACAAGCGGTGTTCCACAGGGGTCGGTATTGGGCCCCTTGTTGTTCACAATCTACATAAACGACATAGATGAGGGAATAAATAGCGACATAAGCAAATTTGCCGATGACACCAAAATAGGTCGTCCAATTCATTCAAATGAGGACATTAGAGCACTCCAGGAAGATTTGAATAGACTGATGCAGTGGTCGGAGAAGTGGCAGATGCAGTTTAATATAGATAAATGCAAAGTTCTAAATATTGGACAGGACAATAACCATGCCACATATAAACTAAATAATGTAGATCTTAATACTATTGATTGCGAAAAGGATTTAGGAGTTCTGGTTAGCAGTAATCTAAAACCAAGACAGCAGTGCATAAGTGTTCGCAATAAAGCGAACAGAATCCTTGGCTTCATATCAAGAAGCATAAATAATAGGAGTCCTCAGGTTGTTCTTCAACTCTATATATCCTTGGTGGGGCCTCATCTAGATTATGCTGCACAGTTTTGGTCACCGTATTACAGAATGGATATAAATGCTCTGGAAAACGTACAAAGGAGGATGACAAAGTTGATCCCATGTACCAGAAATCTTCCCTATGAGGATAGACTGAGGGCCCTGAATCTGCACTCTTTGGAAAGGCGTAGAATTAGGGGGGATATGATTGAGGTGTATAAATGGAAAACAGGAATAAATAAAGGGGATGTAAATAGCGTGCTAAAAATATCTAGTATTGACAGGACACTCAGCAATGGCTTTAAGTTGAATAAATTCAGATTCAGGAAGGATATAGGAAAGCATTGGTTTGGTAATAGAGTTGTCGATGAGTGGAACAAACTCCCGATTACAGTTATAGAGGCTAAAACGTTGTGTAGTTTTAAAAATAGGCTAGATAAATATATGAGTGGGTGTGAGTTGGTCCTGACTAGCTTGTGCTACTAGGTCAGATGCAGTACTCCTTTCTTAAGTGAATGTAACCTGACCTGGCTGGGTCGGGGCATTGGCTTAAGCCTGTTGGAGACTTGGACCTGCCTCGCATGGGCCAGTAGGCCTGCTGCAGTGTTCCTTCTTTCTTATGTTCTTATGTACTACAACTAGTGTTGCTACTACTACTACTACAACTAGAGCTACTACTACTACAACTAGTGCTACTACTACTACAACTAGTGCTACTACTACTACAACTAGTGCTACTACTACTACAACTAGTGCTACTTCTACTAAAACTAGTGTAAACAGCCTATTCGTAGGCTCTTTCAAACTGCGCGGCACTACGGTGCTGCCATCTATAGGCCTATCAAGGTCGGGCTGGACAGCCATGTTTCTCTCTCACTCTTGCGGCCTATTTCACTGAGACAGGTCCTACCCAGCTGGCTCCCGGTCTCCTCACATACCCTCTGTACCCTCGTGTACACTTGCCCTATTCGACAATAAACCCAAGCCTAGTCTACGGCGTATCACTTCACCTACGCTACCATTCTGCTACCTGTGTTCCGTCAAGTTAGTCAAGATAGGCGATAACACTAGTGCTACGACTACTTCAACCAGTGCTACTACTACTACAACTAGTGCTACTACTACTACTAGTGCTACTACTACTACAACTAGTGCTACTACAACTACCTGGAGTCTACCTGGAGAGAATTCCAGGGGTCAACGCCCCCGCAGCCCGGTCCGTGACCAGGCCTCCTGTTGGACCAGAGCCTGATCAACCAGGCTGTTACTGCTGGCCGCACGCATTCCAACGTACGAACCACAGCCTGGCTGGTCAGGTACCGACTTTAGGTGCCTGTCCAGTGCCTGCTTGAAGACAACCAGGGGTTTGTTGGTAATCCCCCTGATGTATGCTGGGAGGCAGTTGAACAATCTTGGGCCCCTGACACTTATTGTGTTGTCCCTCAACGTGCTAGTGGCAACCCTTCTCTTCATTGGGGGGATGTTACATCGCCTGCCGAGTCTTTTGCTTTCGTAGGGAGTGATTTTGGGTGCAAGTTTGGTACTAAGCCCTCGAGAATTTTCCATGTGTATATAATAATGTATCTCTCCCTCCTGCGTTCTAGAGAGTACAGGTTTAGGAACTTCAAGCGTTCCCAGTAGTTGAGGTGGTTTATCGCACTTATGCGTGCGTGAAGGTTCTCTACACATTTTCAAGGTCAGCAATTTCACCCGCCTTGAAAGGTGCCGTTAGTGTGCAGAAATATTCCAGCCTAGATAGAACAAGCGATCTGTAAAGTGTCAACATGGGCTTGGCATCCCTGGTTTTGAAGGTTCTCATTATCCATCCTGTCATTTTTCGAGCAGATGCAATTGCTACTTTGTCATTGTCCTTGAAGGTGAGATCCTCTGACATGATCACTCCAGGTCTTTGACATTAGTTTTTCGCTCTATTGTGTGGTTGGAATTAGTTTTGTACTCCGATGAGATTTTAATGTCTTCACGTTTTCCGTATCTGAGTAATTGAAATTTCTCATCATTGAACTTCATATTGTTTTCTGCAGCCCATTTAAAGATTTGGTTTATGTCTGCTTGGAGTCTAGCCGTGTCTTCAAAGGTGGACACTGTCATACAGATTCGGGTGTCATCTGCAAAGGAAGACACAGCACTGTGTCTTATATCCCTGTCAATATCAGATATGAGGATGAGGAATAGGATGGGAGCAAGTACTGTGCCTTGTTGAACAGAGCTTTTCACAGTAGCTGCCTCAGACTCTGTTGACTACTATTCTTTGTGTTCTACATGTTAGGAAATTATAGATACATCTACCAACTTTTCCTGTTATTCCTTTATCACGCATTTTGTGTGCTATTACACCATGGTCACACTTGTCAAAGGCTTTTGCAAAATCTGTGTATATAACATCTGCATTCTGTTTATCTTCTAGAGCATCCAGGACCTTGTCGTAGTGGTCCAGTAGTTGGGACAGACAGGAGCGGCCTGCTCTAAACCCATGCTGTCCCGGGTTGTGCAATTGATGGGTATCAAGATGGGTGGCGATCTTGCTTCTTAGAACCCTTTCAAAGATTTTTATGATATGGGACGTTAGCGCAATTGGTCTGTAGTTGTTTGCTATTGCTTTTCTGCCCCTTTTGTGGAGCGGGGCTATGTCTGTTGTTTTTAGTAGCTGCGGGACGATCCCAGTGTCCATGCTCCCTCTCCATAAGATGTTAAAAGTGCTATCACTACTACAACTAGTGCTACTACTACAACTAGTGCTACTACTACTACTACTACAACTAGTGCTGCTACTACTACTACTACTACAACTAGTGCTACTACTACTACTACTACAACTAGTGGTACTACAACTAGTGCTACTACTACAACTCGTGCTACTACTACAACTAGTGCTACTACTACTACAACTAGTGTTGCTACTACTACTACTACAACTAGTGCTACTACTACTACAACTAGTGCTACTACTACTACAACTAGTGCTACTACTACTACAACTAGTGCTACTACTACTACAACTAGTGCTACTACTACTACAACTAGTGCTACTACTACTACAACTAGTGCTACTACTACTACAACTAGTGCTACTACTACTACTACAACTAGTGCTACTACTACTACAACTAGTGCTACTACTACAACTAGTGCTACTACTACTACAACTAGTGCTACTACTACTACAACTAGTGTTGCTACTACTACAACTAGTGCCTACAACTGTTTACTACTACTACAACTAGTGCTACTACTACTACTAACTGTGCTACTACTACAACTAGTGCTTACTACTACTACAACTAGTGCTACTACTACTACAACTAGTGCTACTACTACTACAACTAGTGCTACTACTACTACAACTAGTGCTACTACTACTACAACTAGTGCTACTACTACTACAACTAGTGCTACTAAAACTACTACACTGTGCTACTACTACTACAACTAGTTGCTCACTACTACTACAACTAGGTGCTACTACTAAATAGGCTACATACTCAACTAGTGCTACTACTACTACACAACTAGTGCTACTACTACAACTAGTGCTACTACTATTCAACTAGTGCTACTACTACTACAACTAGTTTCTACTACTACTACAACTAGTGCTACTACTACTACAACTAGTGTATGCTACTAACTACTACTATCTACAACTAGTGCTACTACTACTACAACTAGTGCTACTACTACTACAACTAGTGCTACTACTACTACAACTAGTGCTACTACTACTACAACTAGTGCTACTACTACTACAACTAGTGCTACTACTACTACAACTAGTGCTAATACTACTACAACTAGTGCTACTACTACAACTAGTGCTACTACTACTACAACTAGTGCTACTACTACTACAACTAGGTGCTACTACTACTACAACTAGTGCTACTACTACTACTACAACTAGTGTTACTTCTACTACAACTAGTGCTGCTACTACTACAACTACAACTAGTGTTGCTACTACTACTACTACAACTAGTTCCACTACTATTACAACTAGTGCTACTACTACTACAACTAGTGCTACTACTACTACAACTAGTGCTACTACTACTATAACTAGTGCTACTACTTCAAATAGTGCTACTACTACTACAACTAGTGCTACTACTACTACAACTAGTGCTACCACTACTACAACTAGTGCTACTACTACTACAATTAGTGCTACTGCTACTACAACTAGTGCTACCAGAAGACTCCTGTTTAGATCAATCAGTGTATATAACTTGAGATAACTTATTACTACCAGCTAGGCGATAAATTTCTTCTTGAGCAGTTGCTTTAACAAGTGATTTAAGGAAGGGATTACTAGCAATGAGCTTCTTGGGAGGGACTTGCAGGTATGTGATATTAAATGAACACATCTTCCATGGAGGGGTGAAATGCTCTTGTTGCCTACAGTGATACAATTCATGCAGGTTGTAAAACTTAATGTAATTGCATGTTTTCACAATCCATTTAGATCTATGGTATTTACTTCTAGATATTTAGTAAGATTCATTGTGACAGTGTCTGGTTCATTTCTTAACATTCTAATACCAAGTACAGTGTTAATCTCAACAATCCTATCACTGATACTAGTAATACCAAGCTCTTTCCTCATATTAAGAACCTTTGTAGATTTGGGACAGCCAAGAATAATTCTGAGAGCTTCATTTTGCATTAACTCCAAGGGTCGGAGAGAACTTTCTCGAGCTAATATCAACATGGGAGCAGCATAATCATTAAGGACCTAACATAGGCTATGTACATCATTCTCACGATTCTCACATTAGCACCATAGTTGGGGTTGTAGCCAGCAACAGCTTTGAGAGCATTTAGCCTAACTTTGCATTTCTTTTTTAGTTGTTTTATAGTGGATTTGTTAAAGGGTACATCTACATCAAGATATCTGTAAGTTTTAACGTAGCTAATGTTTTCACCGAGGCCTAGTCGATTACAAATTGCTTGAACTTCATTAAGAACGGTACTCATCTTCTTATGCTTTGTTGTATGGATCATGATGTCATCAGCATAGCTTATAGGTATATGTTTAGGTGAGGTAGGTAGGGCATTTAGGAGAGCATTAATCAGAACATTAAATAGCATGGGACTGAGAACTCCTCCCTGCGGTGTACCTAGGGACATTTCTTTAGACTTGCTTCTAAAGCCTTGGTAGAGGACAGAGGATACTCTGTTTGACAGGTATCCTATTATCCAGCAGAGTAGGCTACCACCAGTATTCATTTTGGCTAGTTCATGTAGTATAACAGTTCTGTTTGCGATATAAAATGCAGATTTTAGATCAAGAAATGTGGTAAAACTAGTAGAGGTGTGTGAGGTGAGAAAGGTGGAATACAGTTCTGTACACTTTTACCTTTCATGAACCCATAGAGGGAGGGGGAGAGTTGGTGTCTGATTCTGTGATACAGTCTGATAAGTATCATTCTTTCAAAATTTTTACAAAGACAGCTAGTTAAGGAGATCGGTCTAAATGTATCAGGCTGTTGTGGCTTAGTGATAGGCACAATGAGACTATTGGTCCAGGAAGTAGGAAGAACTCCCTCAATGTAACTGGTATTATACAGTGCCAACAAAGGATTATCAGGCACAAGCCTTAAAGTTCTGAGAATATCATAGTTTATACCAACCTCTCCAGGAGCAGTTGATCGACCTTTAGTTAATGCGTTATCTAATTCACACTCGGTGATTGGGCATTCTGAATGTTTACTCCTCTCCCATCCTCTCATACTCTATATATTTTGGGTATACTATCCAATAGTTCCTCTTTATTTTCATGCTTATTATTCATTAACTTCCTGAGTACTTTCATGATACCTGTCCATAGTTCCAAATCTTTATTTGCAGATCCTGAAACACCTTTCTAGGAGACATGATTGGAAAAACAAAGGTTGCATGTGACTGTAGAGTTTTTTCCCAAGAGCCTTTTCACATGTCCCACAGGTATACTGTACTGCCATCCTGCCTGTATCCTATTTGCAAATTGGCTACCACAAGAACCTGATTTCCACTTTACCTTTCTCTGCACTCAGGTGGTGGGGTGTTAGAGGGTCAATACATGGGTATGTGGGATGTATTTAACACAGAGACTTACTATACATCAAAAACATTTATGGTGTATAACATCACACAAACTTTTCCAATTCGTGTACATTTCCCAAGCTCCAGACACACACAAGTGCATGTTCTCTTGCCGAGATTGGTTTATTGTATAAACCACCTACTCACCCAGAACTAAATACTCAGTACTTAACCTTACCAACAAAGCTAGCAAAAGATGATCAAACTAAATGCAAATTATGTGATCAGGCAAAGTTTACACTGTCTTGAACACTATGTGCTTAATTGTCCACTTATTGAGGAATACAGAGATAGACAGTATAATAACTTATGTGAGATGTCAAGATATCTTATTAATGAAAATAAGATACCAGATATACTAAGCAAATTTCCTAAATTTGCTTGTAACACTAAGTGAACTGTAGATATAAATCCATATGTACACCTGTTAACCCTTTTGTGGCCTAGTTCCTAGGCCTTTTTGTGTATCCATATGCTCTTGCGCTACCGTCCACAGGATGGATATAGGGTGCACAATAAACTAGCCACTTCGGTGGCAAAATCTAATCACCGCCTCAAATTATAATTGTTCACTGTGTTACTCCCCTACCCTCAGAACCCCAAAAGTAAATGCTCAAAGTACAATAAATTATCATATTTTAACCTAATGTAAATATTGAATAACATATATATGACAGAAGTATAACCTATTGTATAATTAGTGCAACCTGATCAAACTATGTTTTGTACATATAGTGTTAAGTAATCAGTAATGTATTAAGTTTAGACTGCCCGTAATGCCAAGGCATGATGTGCCTCTTTGCACTACAACTCATTGTAACCCTCACTGTAAACTATGTATATATACTTCCTACAATATTCAACCAAATAGTAAACTGTCAATTTAGGTTTACTAGGTCTTTCCGCTATGTATCGGTAACCTAGTCACTTCATTATAAGTGGTAACTCAAACCTTTGTATGTACACTTGTGACATTCAACACCAGGACGTAGACTGTCCACACTGCTACACTTCACTTGTGACATGTCAACCCAGGACGGTAGACTGTCACACACTGCTACATTCACTTCTGACATGTCAACACCAGGACGGTGACTGTCACACACTGCTACACTTCACTGTGACATGTCAACACCAGGACGGTGACTGTCACACACTGCTACACTTCACTTGTGACATGTCAACACCAGGACGTAGACTGTCACACACTGCACACTTCACTTGTGACATGTCAACACCAGGACGGTGAGACTGTCACACACTGCTACACTTCACTTGTGACATGTCAACACCAGGACGGTAGACTGTCACACTGCTACACTTCACTTGTGACATGTCAACACCAGGACTGGTAGACTGTCACACACTGCTACACTTCACTTGTGACATGTCAACACCAGGACGGTAGACTGTCACACACTGCTCACTTCACTTGTGACATGTCAACACCAGGACGGTAGACTGTCACACACTGCTACACTTCACTTCTGACATGTCAACACCAGGACGGTAGACTGTCACACTGCTACACTTCACTTGTGACATGTCAACACCAGGACGTAGACTGTCACACACTGCTACACTTCACTTGTGACATGTCAACACCAGGACGGTAGACTGTCACACACTGCTACACTTCACTTGTGACATGTCAACACCAGGACGGTAGACTGTCACACACTGCTACACTTCACTTGTGACATGTCAACACCAGGACGGTAGACTGTCACACACTGCTACACTTCACTTGTGACATGTCAACACCAGGACGGTAGACTGTCACACACTGCTACACTTCACTTGTGACATGTCACACCAGGACGGTAGACTGTCACACACTGCTACACTTCACTTGTGACATGTCAACACCAGGACGTGAGACTGTCACACTGCTACACTTCACTTGTGACATGTCAACACCAGGACGGTAGACTGTCACACACTGCTACACTTCACTTGTGACATGTCAACACCAGGACGGTAGACTGTCACACACTGCCACACTTCACTTGTGACATGTCAACACCAGGACGGTAGACTGTCACACACTGCTACACTTCACTTGTGACGCAACACCAGGACGGTGAACTGTCACACACTGCTACACTTCACTTGTGACATGTCAACACCAGGACGGTAGACTGTCCACACTGCTACCTTCACTTGTGACATGTCAACACCAGGACGGTAGACTGTCACACACTGCTACCTTCACTTGTGACATGTCAACACCAGGACGGTAGACTGTCCACACTGCTCACTTCACTTGTGACATGTCAACACCAGGACGGTAGACTGTCACACACTGCTACCACTTCACTTGTGACATGTCAACCCAGACGGTAATTGTCACACTGCTACACTTCATTGTTTTTGGTTTGTTTTATCACTGGTATTTCCTCACTCTTCTTCACACTGGTTATCACAAGGATATTCACTATATTTACCCAAGATACACTTTTTTTCACTGCACTAAACTGGTCTTGTTTCTTCACTCACTCCAGCTGGTCTACATATTTTCCCTTACACTTCCGTTTAAATTTATTTCATGCTGATTTCTCAGTGTTAGTTTTTGTGATATTTTTTCCTAACAAGTCTACTCCCTTCACTACTGTTACCATTTATGGTAATCCAGTATTTCCAAATTCACTCAACAGTAATACAATTTACTGCTTCCCTCGAGTGGCAACACTTCCTGTTTGCCGTGTGGCCGTGTAGGCCGTGTAGGGCCGTGTAGGCCGTGCAGCCCTCCAGTGAAGTTGTTGGTAGAATGAAAGGGGTAAAGCAGGGCTCTGGGACTAAAGCTCTCGCTTCACACGGCGAGTTTCTGGATTCGATTCCCAGCGAGTGTAGGAACACTGGGCGTGTTTCTTTATGTTCACCCATGGTAAAAGGGTACCTGGGAGTTAATCGACTAGTGTGGGTCGATCCTGGGACACTGATTTGATTTCCCGAAATGCTCAGATAACAAGCGGCTTTATATAGTAGTTGTCACTGATCTCAGCTATGGTCTTATACCTTGTACATGTACTTGTAGTAAATAAAGATATTAGGGATTGGCAAATAACATGAATAGTTCCTTTTATAATGACAAAGGGGACAGAAGAAAATGTAAAATTATAGGGGGGAAAAAGCCTATTGAGTATAACTGATAAGGTTTTGATAGAGATTACTAAAGAATTAAGAGTAAAGCATAGATAAGGATCGCAGATGAACAAGGAGGCTTTAGGAAGGGTAGGGTGTGTCGACCAAGTTTTACAGTGAAACATATGAGTGAACAGTATTTAATAATGGTAATGAGGTTTTCGTTGCAGTTAAGGATATGGAAAAAGGCATATAATAGGGTGGATAGGGGATCAATGTGCCAGATGTTGCAAATGTATGGAATAGGTGGTAGGTTATTGGAAGCAGTTACGAGTTTTTATAAGGAGAATGGGCTCAGGTTAGAGTAATAGGAGAGAGGGACATTATTTCCTAGTAAAAGTAGGCCTTAACAGGAATGCTTGATGTCACAATGGTTGTCACATATTTATAGATGGAGTTGAAGAAGGGAAAAGCTGGGAGTTGGCAAGAGGCGTGGGATTGAAAGATAAGGAATCTAACACAAAGTGGGAGCGGAAAGATGCTTTTTGTGACACTGT